>OOFC01047399.1:1385-34219 GCA_900323345.1 Pseudochromis fuscus
CAGAGGAATGCTCTTGGCTAATTTCTGGACGGCGAGCTGGCTGCTGAAGTCGCTCTTCTTCGGCGCGCAGCAGAGCCGGCAGATGACGGCGGTGGCGGTGAGGATGACGATGATGAAGAAGCCGAGGCAGTAGATGAAGATCTCCAGGTACGTCTGGGAGGGCACCGGGGCGGGCGGCAGGTCTGAGGTCAGAGAAAACACAAAGGTTAACAGAGGTCGTTTCATGGATCTCAGCTGGGTGATGACAGGACGCACCATCGACCACGGTGAGCCACGCCGAGTGGTGTGACACGCCGATGGAGTTTCCTGCCAGACAGGTGTACTCTCCAGAGTCCTCCGGAGTCACGTTCCTCAGAGTCAGAACCTCCATCTCTTTATCCGTGGTGTTCAAACCTGCAGTCTGAGGAGACAAGATGATGGACAGTTAAACATCTTCCTCCAAATGTCTGGGAGGAAAAATAATAAATAATAACAGACACATTAAAACATTTCACACATTAAGAAAGACACAAGTTAAAGAAGAAAAACACGAGTAAAAAGATGAAGAGGAGTGAGTGAAACATTAGTAAAAAATACTCACAAATTTGGGAAATAATTTAAAGGACAATATATAAGGACAAAATTATGATTTTTTTGAAACTGAAGTCATTAATATGCAAGAAAAAAAATCAAATTTATGTGCAAAAAATATATATTATTTAGGATTAGACAAAAATTCATAAAACTAGAAAAAACTGATAGATTTACAATAAATATTGATATTTTCTAACATTAAAATAATACATTTAAAATCTTAAAATGTTAAATTTGTGGTCATAATGTGCATGGAAAAAATTCACACAAATTTAAGATAAAAAAAAATTAGACATTATCCAAAATTTAAATTAAAAAATCACAATACAAAAATATAAATAGTATCTAAAATTAATGTAAAAAAAATCACAAGAAAAATAAACTTTGAAAAGAAAAAAACATTTCCAACTTTCATCTCAGTGATTTATTTTCTTTACAACATCAACCTCAGAGAATATTTTAATATTTTGCTTAATATTTCTGAAGGTTGGATGTTATTCTCAGCTGTGCCGCACCATAAAAAAACAACTAAAAGTTAAAATAAACTTTTCCTGCAACATTATTGCCTGAAAGTTGTGACATACAGAAAAAAAACAGCACATAAAGCAAAATGCACAAAGTCACAATTGTTTAACGTCACCTTTTAGGATCATGGTGTTTTTAAAACCCTTTCATTTTTGACCCTGATTTTATTCTGTTGGTGCCAGAGCTATCTGACCTCTGACCTCTGACCTCTGACCTCTGAGGGTCATCCCAGTGCTGCTGATGCTTCTGTTTGAAATGAGTGAATCACTGATGAGCCTCTTGTTCAGTCTTTCTTGTGTAAAGAGATACAAGACAACGTGCGAAGCTTCTGGCCGCTCGCCCGACACAACAAACCACACAGGCCGAGCGCGTTTCATCGTAAATCCACATCCCTGCACAGATGTGGTTCGACTGCACGCCGTCACAGACAAATGAAACCAGTGTCACGCAGCAGAGCGAGCGGCGCAGCCACCGCTAGTGAAGGTTACAACAAAGACGACAGTAAATCATCCCGGACCTCTCCCAGGCTGCTGCCAGGCTGTCTTCACATCAGTTCACAGGGGCTGCAGCTCAGTGCGGGGATTATCTAATATCTGCTGCCACGTTTTCAGGCTCAGGACTTTTATTCTCCGGGGTCTGAACACCTGGAAAACCTCTCAGCTGATAACTGCAACAGCTGGATTTGGACAGGAATGTGGACGTTTCTGTGCTCAACCCATTCAGCTCCGAGCTGGGATACAGATGAAGATTAACTGGACTAAAATGCCCCCGAGACAAAAAACCAGTCAAGAAAAGTGGACTAAAATGACCCTCAGGAAAAGTAGACTGAAAAAATGTATTAATATGACACTTAGAAAAAGTGGACTAAAGAAAACTGGACTAAAATGACACTGAGGAAAACTGGACCAATGAAAACTGGACTAAACAAAACTGCACTAAATAAAACTAAAATAAAATTATGCTGAGGAAAACTGGACTGAAATGTCATTCAGGAAAACAGGACTACAGAAAACTGGAATAAAATTATCCTGAGAAATACTGGACAAAAGAAAACTGGACTAAAATTCCTTAAGAAAAACTGGACTAAATTGACACTGAGAAAAACTGGACCAAAGTGTCACTGAAAAAATCTGGACTAAAGAAAAGTGGACTAAAGTTAAAGTCTAACTTAACATCAGCTGCATTCTGGTTACTCTGTACGTACTTTGAGGACGAGGACGTAGGGATGTCCGTCCGGTCCCTCTCGGCTCCCGTTGATGGTGATGTGTTTGAGCCACTGGATGTGAGGCTGCGGATCGCTGAACACTCGACACACAAACTCCACGTTACTGCCAACAACCGCCGTCTGATTGGCCGGCAGTCCGGCCTGAAGGATCGGTCTGTGAGGCGAACGCTCTGCAACACAAATGTTTAATGAAGGAAGTGAACAGTAGCAACAACTGTCAGTTAGCATTAGCTTGTAGCCAATGGAGATATAAGCAGTAGAAGAGCTGGTGAGTTCGTTTTTCTAGGAGTAGTTCAATTATTTCTGCTTAGATTTACGATTTATATTTATTAGGATATTTGTTTTTCTTCTAAATAAGTGGCTTTAATTTTTATCGTCTGAGGATATCTGAGATTTTTTGCAAATGTATGATTTGATAATATCAGCCAATATCTGAGTTTCTTAATCATAACTTTACAGCTCAGATCTTATCATTTCAGACTGCGTGTGGACGACCAGAGGCTCAGTTTTACCGACTACATCCAGCAGGTAGGTGTGTTTGAGGCTCCCGTACTCGTTCTCCACCACACAGGTGTAGTTCCCTTTATCAGATGGAACCACCGACTCCATTATGAGCGTCCACATGTGGTCTCTGATCTGAAAGACAAATGATGATGAAGCAAAACTCGTTGCACCTTTGATGTGTCGTCTTTACAGTCGTAAACTTACCTTGAACCCTCCGATTCGTTGGTCCTTCCTGAACTCCTTCCCGTTCTTGTACCAGCGCAGGGTGGGAGGGGGGTTTCCAGTCGCTTGGCACCGAAACTTCACCGTCTTGCTGGCGGGAACGGCGTGAAGCTGCTTCTCCATCTTCTCTGGCATCACCCACTGCGGCGCCAGCGCTAACGGGAGGAGACACGGCGAGGTAAACATGGTGATTACGATCGCTTCCTGATTCAACACATTGGAAGTAACAGGGAACAGCAGTTTGAGACTCACGCTGCTTCTCGTTGCTCGTCGAGAGCTCATTGGACAGTTTGTTCTCCTCTGAGGATGACTCATCGTCTTCTTCATCTTCAGAGGACTTCAAGGCGTCCCCTACAACAGGAATAATGTTTAGAGACAGCTGTAGTATGGAGGCAGCTTTCTTAGTGGGAGTTTCCGAGTTCCCCCTCCGACGGACAGTGAAAACGGTTTGTGGATTAACCTCTGACCTCTGTGAAAAGAGTCGCTGTAAGTGTTTTCCTACTCGGCGAGCGGGCAGACGGGAGCTGTCGCCACAGCACAACCACTTCCAAAACTTCAGAGACCTCCTCCCCATCTGCCCCGGACCATTAACAGCAGGCCAACAGCACACACAGCCCTCCAGTTTAACAGTAATTGGAGAGGGGAGGCGGGAGAGACCCCCAAAGACCAAAGAGGGTTTCTGTGGTTACTGTAAAAGGTTTCACAATAGAAGCAGGAAGCCAGAGAGGATGCAGGATCGTTCAGTGATATTTCTCACAATGTTTTTACGAACTTTAAATATGATAATCTGCAGGAACCTGTTTATTATTATGTTTTTGGTTTGTTGGTGGGATGGTGAATAAATAAAAGTGTATAAAGATAAACTAGAAAGAGCACAAACCTCCACAGAGGCATAATCCAGCTGTAATTATGTTATAGATTGAACACTGTTTCCCAGAATCAGCAGATTATCATCAACATCAGGACTTTGAAGAATTAGAAATAAGTCCTACCTCTGATACAAACCAGCCTCAAATAGAGGCTTGTCAACCCTAACCCTTTGGCAAATAAAGGCCCTGGCCTCTACTTGATCTCAAGTGTCATAACAAGTTCAATTTATGTCAGCAAGTACAATAGATTTTTCTTCATCGTGAAATGCAGATAAATTTCTACGCTGATGATACTTCTCTTCAAACACAACAACTCCTCCAACACTTCCTCAACCTCAGTTTTTTCATTTATTTTTCCAGGTAAATAAAGGTCCTGACTGCTATTTAATAATGTACAGCCATTCATTTATCATCTCTGTGGCATTATGAACAGAAATGGAACACTACAATTTTCCTGCTACCCATAATATTATTATTTTATTTTTCTATTTATTCTTGACCATCTGTTAGCCACACTTCCTCAAAATCAAAACTCCAAAGTTACGTCTGGAAGTTGTCTCACTGTAAAATATTTGACCTCAATGAAAACATACAGAAACAACCCACTGAAACACATGTGAATCTGTAAAATCCTGCGTTGTGGCTCTGAAAATATAGATTACAGTAAACGTGCAGCTACTGTTAAACACACCAAACGGTTTAAAAGAGCAGTTAGACAGGGCTGGGTCCTGAGGATGCCTTTTTACAAGAACCAAGAAGAGTACAGGGCACTTTTAGGAATATTTTTCAGTTTCTCTGGGTCTTGTCTTCAGTCTCAGAAAGCAGAGAGTGGAGGGAGGGAAGTGGTTTGAATTCAGAAACCTTTGTGGGGCTGAGTTTAGAGAGGTGGGAAATTGAAAGCAGGCTTTGTTTATGAAAGGAGGCTGCAGCAGAGAGGCTAAATTTGATGTGTTCTCGACTGAGAGAAAAACAAGAATTTATGGGCTCAAAAACAACAGTATCACATAGACCCAGGCTCAGCTGGAGTCCAGATGGTTGGAACCGAAAACAGAAGGTATATACATGCATATGCACACAAACAAACAGTCCGAGGAGGCAGTTTGGATGTTTCCTGAAAGAGCTTTCTTGTGTTTCTGCAGAGCTGATTCCCCACAGAGAGTCTGAGTGGCCATAACACACTCAGACTGTGTGCATGTGTTACCACGTTACTGTGTCTGGACAGGATATACAGACCATAACCAGCACCCCGAGAGCCAAGCCTCGGCTACACCATGAAAAATTACTTTAACCAGTTTCAGATGCCCTTAGAGCCAAAAACAGCCAAACCTTTAAAAAAAGTCACTTTCCTATTAAAGATATTTGCTCATTGGAAAGTTTTATAAGGTTTTTTTTTAATGCAGAGACTGAAACACCATGACCACAGCTGGAATCAGACATGAAAGAGCCCACAAACAAAAGACAGCAGGGAAGGCCCGAAAACAACAGTCACACCAGTTAAAAAAGAGGCTGACGTACCAGTATGACCAGTGGCTGGGTTTTACATCAGTGCACAGAAACACATCAAGGACAAAATGAATCAGCGATTATAAAAAAATAATCTCATAACTAACTGATTAATGCAAAATAAATGCTAAGGGTGTTGGTTGATATTAACCAAACAAAGGCCAAATACAGGCCAATAGGAGTGGTGAATTAATTAAACATATACCTGCAAATATTTCCCAATAAAAGCCCAGAAAAGTAGCATGTGTCCACTGGAATGCTAACAGTGTACTTTATTTGAAATAATGTCATATGTAGTGTTAAAACTAGGCTTCATATGGAAATATGACTGATCAAACTTTTCAAACCGAGAACTTTAGAAATAAAGTCCTGCCACTAATACAAGCCAGCCTCATATACAGGCTTGTTATCTTTTGCAGCTTAGATAAATAAAGGCCCGAGCCACTATTTGTAATTAGGTGACAAAACGAGTTCAATTTATGCTAGAAAATATTAGCTTTTCCTTCTTAATGAAATGAAGATTCAATTCTATGCCGATGACACTCTGCTTTATATTTACATGAAGCCTAAAACCTCATCCAACCACTTTTTTAACTTCAGTTATTTTTTATGGACAAT
This sequence comes from Pseudochromis fuscus, assembly GCA_900323345.1. Lineage (NCBI taxonomy): Eukaryota > Metazoa > Chordata > Actinopteri > Pseudochromidae > Pseudochromis > Pseudochromis fuscus. Next base: position 7,425 of record OOFC01047399.1, read on the forward strand.
TGTGAAATTGTGAATGGAAAAACATGTAATTTTTTAAATCAGAAAAGCTGTGATTTTAACTGTAACTTACCTAATTAACAGTGTCAAAGCAAGTTCAATTTTAAGTTGGCACTACTGACACTGAGATATTGTTCCCTGTCATGGAAAAAAAAAACAGTAGAAAGTTTTGAATATTTTCAGATTCATCTCAAAAGGGAGGTTTTGCAATTTTGCTACTGGGGAGTTTGGGATAGAAAACAGATTTTAATCATAACTCACATAATGTTATCTTAAGCTGTATTAAGCTGAAGTTTTAGAGCTGGGCCTGTTAGTCAATCAAGCAAGTAGTCCTGAGATGAAACCATCCTTTGCCTGAATTTGGTGTTGATGTTGTTTTTTTTGTCTTTTATATGTTTACAGTATCATTTAGAATAAACATCTTTGGGTTTTGGACTTCGAATAAACAGTGTGTAGACCACAAACATGTGGCTGTTTTTATTATCATTTAAAGACCAGAATCTCTGTTTAAACTGCAGTATTCATGAGAAAAAGCACATTTAGATATTTTCCATCCACCCCGAGACATCTGTGAAGTATCTTACCTGTGTCTGTGTCCTCTGTGGCCGGTCTGGACAGAGCCTGAGGGAAGTTGACGACCAGCAGCAGCAGCAGCAGGAGGAGGCGGCGGGTGGAAGACATTGTGTCCTAATACATCAACCTACTGCGACTTCCAGACAGTGAACTCACTGCAGCAGAGAGAAACAGTAAAATTAGGTTCACATGAAGATGAAATGCTCATAAGGCTTCTTGCTTTTTCCAGGGTTTTGGACATTCACTGCAAATTGTGTTTGCAAAACATTTTCCAAAGCAGATTGTGAATTTTAACATGAGTCAGCCAATGGCCTTGAATCATTTCACTGTAGACACTCGTTTTAGATGATCACTATGAGACATTGGTGACTTGAACCTTCATTATCAGCTGGTTTAGGTAACAGATGAGGGAAGTTATACATATAAATAAGTACAAATTCCCACATCAACAATTGAAAGCCATTTGCTAGCTTGTGATTTAGCTAAAAATGTTCACGCTAACATCAGGAGCAACTTAGGGTTCTGTGTACTGCTCAAGGACACTTTGGCATATGGGTAGCTGGGGCCCAGCATCAAACCACCAGATAACCGGCTCTACCAGCTGAGGCCCAGCTGCCTGTGGAGGGGATGTTTTCACCTGTGTTGGTTTCTAGCAACATTTTGGGAAAACTACTGAATAGATCTTGATACATTTCTGAGAGAAATTACACTTTCAGGATCCGGTCTGAAAACAATCCCAAAATCACACAGAATCCCAATCTCTTATAATAAATGAAGTATTCATTTATCCTGACATTTTTATCATTACCAATGAGGTTATGTTTTTCCCTGCATTGGTTTCTTTATCTGTTAGTAACTTTATAGAAAGGCACTGAATAGATCTTGATTTTAGGCAAGATCAGATGACGGGATCCCAGAAAATCTACATCTCTTAGCTTATTATAAAGCATTTATCATTTATGAGAAAGAGAAAGAAGACAAGGAAGAAAAAAGCAGTAAGTGCAAACTGAAAACAATGAAATGTTAAAATTTATAACTGTTGAAACTTAATGGATTTTGTTGAAAATTGATACCCACATGCAGGATGAAAATGTCGATGACCTGAGGTAATCTGGTGGAGATAAGACGTGGATTAAACCATAGTGGAAGTTTGTGCTCCCTGGAAGCTTTCACTTAGTTTCATTAGTACTTGGTCCCAGGTCATGTTTGAAAAAGAAAACCTGTTCTCAAATATTTTTACCTGGTTAAACAAATGTCAAATAAATAATACTTGTTTTTACCATTTTTGTTTCTCGAGTGCATTCATTAGTAACTACTTTACATCTTTTTATCAGTCACTGCTGAAGCACCAAAATGCAGAAAAAACCCAAGAATTATTCAACAAACAGTCTGCACTAGCACTCCTCGGTCCTCTGCTGTGTTTTCTCCCACCAACACTCCCACAGCTGTTCCTCTGAGTGGGTGCAGACAGCCTGATGTGGACCCATAAACCTTTGACACCTGAGGTCGCCCCCCTCCCTCAGCTCACCTGTGACCACTTAATATCTGTCAGGTGTCAAACACAACACTGCGGCCATAAATCACACGGGGCGACTTAAACAAATAGCTCCACCATTTGTCTCCACGAAGGTGTGAAAAGCTCCTTCTGGTGAATGCATTACGATGTCAAAACATGCTATTATACAACCAAACGTCCTCAGTTCAGAGTACAACATTTTAAATATGTGCTTAATATACTACATGCTAATCCTGGCACCATGTTTGTTATCATATAGAAAATGCAATGATTCTGTTCACTTTATCACATGAAGTATGAAAGACTTGAGAGCTTATAACTGAGAGTAGAGGTAGTAGAAATACTACAGTGGCAAAAATTTAAACTGAATCTACACAAAATCACAATTTGGTGGCAAAGCATCAAGTTTGTAGAGCCGTCAGTTCTTATGCAATATTAAAATATTCATTCACATGTGGGGTGAAAACTTCATATTTGAAGTGTAGGTTGCAGTTGTATGAGTGCATCAGACCATGTGAAGTAGTTTTTGCTGCCTATGCATGCTCCAGTAGTGTAGAGTGGAAAAGCATCGTCATGACGACACATTTCTGATCCAAACAGAGATCTATGGTTATGATGAGTACACTCGCGTGACTGTAAACTGTGGGGCTTGTGGGGGCCAGATGAGAGGGATCTGAACATATCTGGACAAATTACACAGGTCTACAAATTTTGGGAAATTATCAGCCTCCAAGATAAAATGCACTAACTCTTACATATTTTGAGTAGATGAATGAGAGAACAGGTGATAAAGGTGCTGGTTGGCTAAAGGTTTCAAGATATGAAACACAAAAATGTTACAAGAAAATAAATAAACACATGGAAAGTTATGTTATGTACCAGTAAAAACTAATTTATGATGTCTGGTGTGGCACCATTCCCACTGCTATATCACATTTTTGCAGAAAGGTTACGAAAGATATTCACACCCTCCTTCAAATTTGGATAATTGATTCAGTGCATTTTTTTTTTTTTTAACCTCAAGCTGTATCTTGGAAACTGGAGCCAATTAAAACTCAGGACTTTATTAGTGACTCAATTCTGGTAAAGATTTAGCTACTTTAATTTCCGAGGCTCTCTCTTCGTAGACCAGTGTTACAGATCATTTGAAATTCTTTATAAAGTTTTAGAAAAACTGAAGTTTGCAGCCACAGTTGATAAAAGGGTCAGAGCTGCATCCTCACTCCCTTCATATCCAAATATGGTCACATCTGGCTCCAAAAAGAGCAACATGGTCACGTCCAAATGCCACAAACTAAAGGGTGATGTCACGTTACCTTTGTTCATTAGTTATACAATCTATGAATAAATGACGAGGTAAAAAGAATCAAATTAAAAGGACCGCCATGTGGCTAAACTGCAGAATGTTGAGTGTAGTGAAATTTATCCCAGTACCACTCTTGAAATCCAGCCATCCACACCAGTTGTAGTAATGCTAACTGTTCTTTAGTAAACCAGAAAGCTTCAATATCAGTTTTACAGTTTCTGTTTTGTCTGCACGTTTGGCTAAAACCAAAAATGTGACCAAACAAAGACTATTGCCACAGTCCCTCCAACATTTTCTCTGCACATTCCTCCACAAGTTGCAACATCCCCTCCCACTTCATTCAGCACATCTTTGTACTGTCCTGTATATATGAAGTCAAACAGACAGAGCAGCTGCAGCTTTGATTTTGCTGCAGGACGTCGTGTGTTTGATAAATATGTTTCTGTTTATGTGCAGTGGACGGGTCGGGGGGACGCCGCTGTGTTTCCCAGTGTTTTTAGAGGAGCTGTTCACATGTGAGAACAACATGGAGGCTTTTCTTTGTGTGCAGCAGCCCAGCACTCACATCCAACTTTCATTAATTAGAGAGGCCGCTGGCGTTTGTCCACATGTGCATGTCATTTGTATTAATTATGTCTTTATAAATGTGGCACACGCCGCTGTTATGCTCATCATACACAGGGGCGCCACCCTCCACCGCACGCACATGCTCTGCACACATGCTGCAGCGTGAAGCTAAAAGACAGACTGATGGGACGGTGCAGTGTGCTTCTTACATCCAGGAGATCTGACCTTTACTACAGCCTCAATGCTCCACTCAGCTGACAACATACCAGCCTACAGAGCTGAGCAACTGCTGTTTAGAAGGGGAGGAAGTTAGCTAGTTATCTATTAGCTTGTTGTCAATGCTGGACAAGCTATGCTAAAAAAATATGCTGATAGCATAGACTGTACATAGGAGATGGATGTAGTCACCATGACGTCATCCATTGGTTTGTGATTGAATGTCGCCATGTTGGTTTTTGGAGCCACCAGTCACCATATTTGGACATTAAGGGAGGAGTGAGGAGGCGGGTCTGACTTCTGAACCCAAAGACACCGTCCAATGTGTATGAGACTGGAGGTGAATGAGCCTTCCGACCTGTCAATCAAACTAACCACACCCCTGAGTCTTCCTCTTTTTGAAGACTAATATCTCCTTAATGATGGACTGATTTTCAGATGGACCACCAGATCTCTGAGAAGAGGAGTTGACTTTATCTAATGACGTCAGAATGACTTGTGGAAAAAATGTATTGACTGAATATTTCAGGATTGAAAATTATGATTTTTGAATTGAAGTTAATTGGAACCAGAGCTTTTTGGAGCCACCATCTAGTGACCACCATTTTTTTTTGCATCTCCACATAAGCTTCACTTTTCAGACCCAGTATGACCGATACTGATGAATCTATGAAATGGAAAACCGTCACAACCCAAGCTGCACTCTTCGCCAACTACACAACAAGAAAAATTCTGCACTGATGCAACAGGAACTTGCAGCCTACACAAAATTTCCACCCACTGATGTTGACTTTCTGGCCTCTTTGGTGGCGCAAATCATTGACAGGTGAATCGTAAACCAATGCTGAGGCCAGTGAAGATTCACACCTCCACTCATAAAAACACACAATGGTCAAGTTCCCTGATGCCCTACGACTTCAATGCAGAAAAAACATTTTTCTTTTTGACTCATAATGTCTCACTGTTAAATAAAAAAACCATTAGGCCCAGTTAATGCCCTCCATCTGTGAAACTCCCCATGCTGAAGGCCTCACCTACACACCAGATTCTGCAGGCGGCTGGCAGCTCTGCATAACTATCATACTAACACACCCCGATGCCACCCATCCGACCGAGCTGCAAAACAACACACAGCCAGCACCAAATGGCAAGAGAGGTCATGGTGATGTGAAGGCGGGAGGCTTCACAGAGAACTCATTTAAATAAATGTGGAGCAAACAGTCAAATAAAGTCTGTAAAAGGCACGAAGTGATGCAGGAATAAGAACAAACAGCTGGATTTTATTCTCTGGATATCGGAGTGGAAAAATGAGTCAGACTCCTCGTACACACTCGACATACTTCAGTCCTTTAACCATGATGATTTAACAGAGAGAGATTTTGGAAGTCGCGGAGCTTTGTTAAATTCACATTAACGACGTTGCTGCTGGGAAATGATGGAGACAAAGAGACTGAGCCTTAACTGCAAGATGGAGTTGTTGTGACTGTACTAATAAGACGAGAAAATAAATAAAGGAGCAGTCTGTAGTATTATGTAAGAGCTATTATCAAATATGGATTGTACTAATAATAACTGTGTTTACATTAGTGTATAATCATCTGAAAACAGAATCATTGTGTTTCTGTTACCTTGGACTGAGCTCTGTATCTACACAGGGAGCTGCTCCTGTTTCATGGAGGCAGCCATCTTGTTTCTATAGTAGCTCAGTATACTTTTATTTTTTATATTTTTTAAATACATTCTGCAAATAATGCTCACACAAAATATTTTTTGCTACACACCAATGCAAAGTGATCAGATATTTACATGTGGGTTTACATCTGCTTTTAACTGATAGTTGAACTCAATTGTACATTTGATACTTTTGGTGCGGTTTGCTAGCAATACTTAGATATTTACACTTAAGTTACTTTACTTGTACCACAGCATGAAGTAGCTACAAAATTTTAGTTACACACTAAAGCAAAAATAATGAAACACTAAAAATGCAAGTTCACTACTTTCCCTTCAACGAATGAATACTGTGGTTATATCTACTTCTACCCAACCCAACTATGTTTGCTTTTAGTACTTTTGCTACAATTTGTTAGCATTTTTATGCATATTTACTTAGTTATGATTAGCTCAACATACAACAATAAAATTAGTTGCACGCTAACGCAAAGAAAATAATGACAAAGTACAGTTTAGTACTTTGAGTTTTGCAATTAAATATTTCTCCTTCTGCATAAATATGTACAATGCATAAAATTCTGCACTTAGTACTGACTTTAAACAGATCTTTCTTTCACCAATAATACTTATACTGTTTCCACCTCAGAATTATATGACTGTGCAGGATTTCAACTGTAGTACAGTATACTTACAATGTGGTGTTAAGATTTAAGAGTTTAAGCAATGAGTCAGAACCTCCACAAAGCCTTAACGTGCACAAACAGAAGCAGCATAGTAACAGTAGTAACAATGAACTATATTTAGTTAATGCAAAATAATTGATTTTACTACTTCCAATTTTACAAATACATCCTTATGTTTACATCTTCTTTTGCTTGAGTCCCATTTACCATGCATACAATGAGCTTTTAGGATCCTTTTCTGCACTTAAATACATTTTAAACACAGTAATGATGCTTCTACTTTCTTGTACTTCTACTTAATACTATTCCCACTTCAGGCTTGAAATACTGAAGCATTTCTAGTGCAGGATTTTAACTAGAATGTGGTGTGTTTAGGATTTAAAGTATGTTGGACAATAACCCAAAGCTTCCACACAACCTTTATGTGCACAGAGAGAATCACAGCAGCGTTTAAAACAAAGCTGAAACTGTAGAAAACTTCAGATTTTAGGAATAAAACTGGATAATTGTGGTAAAAAGCAGTGTGTACCTGTAGGAGTGGGTCCGCAGTTAGCTTGGCTGCTGTATCCGAATCAGAGGTTAGCAGGTCCGGCTGTAGCCACAGAGCTGCCCCGGGACTTTTAAAAAACACAAAACCACCGACGGAGAACTTTCCAGGTTTGTAGTAAACCTCAGCGAACAGCAAAAACCTCTGCAGCACACTGTAGCCGAGTTATTTGTGTTGTTAAATATCTCCGTTTCAGTCCGGACACATCTGTAGGAGCGGGTCTAGCTAACGTTAGAATCCCGGCGGAGTGACTCCACACGAACCCCGACGTCCCGTTCTTCTTCCCCGGAGAGAAAACGTGGGAAACGCGACGCTCATTGACCGTATTGTCTCGATAAACTCTCACCGGGAAGAAACGCCTACAAGTGGGAGTTTCCTCTCAGTCAACCCCCCAGCTCGATTAATACCACATCGATTCATTGACTCCGTGGTCCGAGTGGCGCAATCCCCCCCCCTACCCACCAGCTCCCTCCTCCCCCTGGGGACCACTCACCGCGGGTGTGCCGGTCCTACCGGTGCTGTGGGGACACGTGTGTGTGTACACAGGCACGATGTGGGGACTTCGTCACTTTGTGGGGACCATCATGTAAGAAGGTTAGAATGACGTTAGATATAAATGAATGTTAAACTGATGTTAGGTCATAGCATGGCCCCTTGAAGGGCCCCAGGGCCGCAGTTTGTAGATGGATAGATAGATAGATAGATAGATGTTCTTTATTGATCCCACCTTGGGAAATGCTTTCCTTACAGCAGCAGCAACAAATGAGATACATAAACTGAGAATAATATAATATACAATCTACATAATGTACACTACTATACTAAACAAATAATTAGATGAAGCTACCATTAATTTAACTATGTTCAGTATTCTGACCTCTTATCCATACTAGTAAACTATTTATCCATATCCATTACTTATGGCTGCTTATTACTTTTAAGAATACCATTTAAGCCCTTGTTTTAGCAAACAGTTTACTTAAAGCTAACCATTTAATTAATTGCTTAATTAATTAATCTGCTAATTATTTTCCTAGTTTTAGCTTTGGCATATAATTTATGACATTTAGCTGTTCAGTTAATCCAGCGTTTTGGCAAATTATTCAGTACTTACAGCTTACTATTGAATCCAATAGTTAGCTAACTATATATTACTTTCAGCTAACAATTTCCTCCATAGCTTTAGCTAGCTATTCAATATGTTAGCTAACTAAACTAGATAAAGCTGAGGCACATCATAAGGGCAGTGTAACCAATAGTTCAATAAAGGTACGGTAAAGTTTTTGTGGAAATGTTTTGCGAATTAGTAAGAAATGTTTATAGAAGCTAAAAATGTCCTAACAGGTCCGTTATTACGATCTCCTCCACCATCGCAATGTTGTCAGAAACGTTTGACTCTGAGGTGCCCTCTTGTGGAGATAATCTGCAGTTTCCAAAGACGACGGAAAGGATGCATGGAAAGATATGAATGGTGATTGTCGTTGGAAATATTTCTTTTTATACATAAAGGTGCATAGGAGCATAAATTAGCCTTTAAAGAACAATGGACTGTTGAGACTTGGTGTTCGGGTTCAGGTTAGAGTCAGGTGGGAGTGCATTTTGTTAACATGGGGGGTCCTCAGAGAGATGGAAGTACAAGTGTGTGTGTGTGTGTGTGTGAGAGAGAGACCCCCACCCTGTCTTTTTTCTTGCAGCAGCAGGAAGTAAAAGGATTTCCTCTCCTTTAAATTCCTGCTGTGCACGGTCTGACCACGGTCTGCTGAGCTTAACTACTGATTTGTTTTCATTTGGTCGCTTTGACTGGTCCGGGATTAGAAAGTTAACTGTGTAACTTACATGCTATTTCATGGGGGTGGGTTTTTCACAAGAAGGAAAAGGAAAAGTATTTGTTAGATAATTTTTTTTTAGGGTTTTATTTAATTTAATCATACGTACTTGAATGCAGATGACATTTTTACATGAAGAAATCAGGGTTAAGAGCAGATTTTTAATTCTTATTTAGTTAATGACTCAAATGACTTCTTCATTAGTGGTTGATTAAAAGTGCTGCTAATGTTTTTGTTTGAGAATAAACTGTTTTTTTTATTTTCTGTTTGACATTTACATTGTTACATGCATTAGATTTCTGCAAAAGTATGTCTAAAAGTTAAAAATTTTAATTGAATATATATTGCAGATATCTGAAATGTAATTCTTCCACTGCAAAAAGAGCATTTCAAACATCCACAATTGCGTTTTTCTGATGTGACAGAAATTACAGACATCTGCAATTCAGCTGCAGATAATTTAATTGTCTTTATTAAAACATTTCTCCATTATAGGAGATAGGGTTTCAGGGGATTTTTTTTTGGTCATCTTTGTACTTGGTGATTTCATGTTGTAGATATTATTTAATCTATGTCGGAAGTTATGCCAAGCGGGAGGCAGTGCTGGCAGTGTTATATAGTTTCGTAATGTGTCTGAAGACAAAACAATTTACAAAATGCTGTAAATTTTAACCTTCAAGTGAAGTCCCGCGTTTGATCTTTTTCTTATCAACCACAGAAACCGTTGTTATTACTCGAGTGTAAATTCCAGAAAGTCAAAATCAGCTGATACACATGTAAAAAAAGCTTGAAGTCAGCAGCGCGTGATGTAAAAATCACTCAGAGGAATTCAGGGAAAGTTTCAGTCTAAATGCCTCAGTATCACTTTCCTGTGATCATAATCAGCTGTTTAGACCGGCCGCCATTACATCACCACCCGGCACGCACACACAGTCTTGTTTCCATCGCTTTAAAGGACCTTACCGCTGACTTCCATTAATTTACTGGAGACTGAACCATAACCGTGACTGTGACCCACATCTTCACAATGAAATTTAATGATTCACCTAATGACGAGTCGCTTTTTGTCCTGAACATACGACCGTGTAACTAGATTAATGTCCTCACAACATGAGTAACCCACACAAACACAGTGACTGTCCCACAGATGGATGCCATTGTGGATTCATTGGCCGATTGGCATAATGTGTGTTTGAGAGTGTCAGGCTCTGAACAATGACTCTGAGTGTTGTGTATCTGGGTGTGTGGTGAGTGTGCAGCAGGACACAGAGACCGTATTGTAAAATCCATCCAGCCAAACAAAGCAAAGGCTAAGTCTGTCGTCAGACGCTGCAGCGAGGAGGCGAGATGGACGTTAACAATGTTTGGGATTTGGCCACAATCCCAATGAGAAACAATAATAATGATAACTTTATTTACTGTAAATCCTCAAACAGTGTCCAGGGATTTATTTATCTAATCTGCAGGAGGTAACAGCCTTTATTTGAGGCTGGCTGGATTAGAGGCAGGACTTTATTTCTAAAAATAAACGCCGTGAACGATTTACTATACATGCACAATTTAAATGCACACCAACTGCTGATTCATATTAACCCTTTCCTGCACAGTGGTCACTGCAGTGGACAGCTGTTTAAAAGCAGCTTTCTCCTGAAAGCAGTGGTTTCTATGGTGGAATTACATATGAGGGGTTAGAGTACTGTCTGCTGCCCCCTCCATTGATGTCTATTCAGTGATTAGTTGTTGTAATTACTAGTAAACTTCCTTTGAATCAGAGAAGGCTGACAGGAAGTCATACTTTTGGCCACTGTTGGAGTATCCTGTCACTCCTTCTATGTCAGAAAAACGGTAAAGGTAAAAAAAAATGGTGATATGTAGGAAGATCTAAGTAACAATATTCTTTTATTTTGAAAGGTTCATTTCAAATAACTGAAAAAAAATCATGTTTAAAAAGAAAATTAATATTTGTTGTTTTCTTGCCCTAAGAAGAGTCTTGACTCAGGCTTTCATAATTCATGCATGAAAGGGTTAAAGTTATAAATCCTTAGTCAGGGTTCGTCTGCAGAGTCCACAAAATAAAATATTATTTTGTTTTATTATTAAAGCAGCACAGAAGGGAAAAAACAGAGACTACTTGAGGCCACATGTTTTATATTAGCATTGATGGATCGTATACAACCTCAAACATGCATCACACTCCAGGATAAAATAAGCCTGAGGATGTGGGTTTGATTCCTGGTAAAGTGTGGCTTATAAAGTGAAGGTGTGGTTTACTGTCCTTTTACAGTGTGATTTCTCTGCACCTGTTGCAGCACAAACATAAATGCAGGAGGGACTTTGTACTTTACAGGACATGACTGTTGAACTTATTACTGCTGGTTAATAAAGAGCCACACACTGCTGTGTGTCTGTGCAGTTCCTACTTTGTACAGTTTAAATAAATACTTATGAAGTGTTGAAATCAATACAAAGACTGAAGACTTTACTGTGACAGAGTTTATACATCAAGTCATTACTGTGGATGCTCCCTGTACGAGCAGATGTCTCTGTGAGCCTCTGAGCCAAAGCCACAGCAGCCCCGGCCCCTGCCCAGCGCTAACTACTGACCCAGTTAAACCACACAGTCAGACCAGTCTGGACCCACCCAGACCTGGAGCCAGGAGCCAAACCACCCCAGACTCTGTCCAGAGCTGAGCTGAGCTGAGCCAGGACGTGCCAGGCCAATAAAAAAAATATTAAAAAAGAAACACATTCCTGGTCACCAAAGCCGACCTCAAGACTTTTTAATTTACCCCTACAGCTGCAGATTGCCTCGACAGATTACAGCCAGCAGGCAGAGGTCGCCTGTGAAGCACATTTAAAAAGAAAAGGATAAAAGCAACATAAACAGCAACATAAAGCTCTGTGTAGAGGGATTGAAAACGAAGAGTGGACTGTATGTATTCTGGGCCGAGGGGGTTTCTTTGTATGATCCATACGTTACTGGACATTCTGTTCTGCACTGCGGTGTGGTGTTTGGATATTTTCCTTCCTGTTTCCACTTCAGCTGAGGAACGCCCAGAAACACTTTATGCAAATTAGACTTGAAGAGACCTCGAAGACCGAGCCAGGCCTCCACGGTCCGATCAACCTGCTGCTGGACTCTCTGAGCTTTTTCAGCCTGAATCGTTAGTTAGTGGTAAAACTAGTTGAAATATCTGTGAGCAGCCATGTTTGTAATGTAGCTGTGGATGCACACACCGCCCTGACTGGAGGCACTGAAGAAAAATTAAAGTTGTGATGATCTTTAAGCTAGTTCTGTTGTTGTTTTATTTTCACTTCTGCCAAGGAGCTTATGTTTTCATCTGTGTTAGTTTGCTTGTTTATTAGCAACACAACCACCCAAGGAACAAGTAAATAAATTTTGGATAAGATCAAAGGATCCTGTCTCAACAAAATCCTAAAAATTCCCTCCTGTTTTAACAATGTTGTGTTTTTATTTCACCACAAGAGGGCAGCAGTGTTCAGTCTATAGTATGAGTACAACTGGATGATGCCTTGGTGGAGGTCTGTGCTCTCTGGGTGCTTTCTAGTTTTCAATAGTTTCTAAGCTGATTTTTGTTTTTATTACCTCCACCAAGGAGTCTATGTTTTTCTCTGCATTTTGTTTGTTAGCAACATCACAGATAACAGGGTATTACCCGAGGAACAAATTATTACATTTTGGGTTAGATTAGCAGATTGAATCCTGTGTGGAAAAAAAATCCCAACAACTAAAAATCCACATCACCTATACTATTACTATTACTATTACTATAGTCAGCAAGAAAGATGACGGTGACCAAAAACCAGAAAAGGCTTAAGTTTAACATCTCGTCAGGAATGGTGATATTATTAGAGGCTATTTCTGTCATTTTGCTTTTCTTTCGCCCTTTTTATGTGTAAATGGTGGTTGCTAAATTAAGCTGATACAGGCCCAAACTGAGACTCTGTCTGTCATACATGATGAACATGTACCTGCTTAAAACAAATAAACATGACACAAACATATTAAAATCTTTCAAATGTGCTTAAATGATAATTGTGTGAGATTGATTTTAATTTTGCTGGATTTTCAAAATAAAACACCCCTGATGGTAAAAGGGCCTTACTTTTCCAGATATTGAAAATAAAAGTCCCCCCAACTGGTAAGTGGAGCTTATGTGAGCACTTTAGAAAGGACTGCATTTTCAAAATAAAAGCCCAGGTCTTGTGGTCTTGAGGTCTCAGGATCCAGGAGTCTGTGGTCTCGGGGTGACCCTCTGGTCCTGCGTGTGTTGCGTGCTGCTAAACGTTTCCTGCAGTTCTGTGTGTAATGACAGAGTTCCTGCTCAGGGCAGCATGATAACACACTGATGCTGCTGATGTGTTTAAATCCACTGAGTCTGATGAGCTGACGCCCTGTGAGGTCTGGTCCCGCCTGTAATTCTGCTCTGAACGTGGGTTTGTGAGGGTACGTCTTTCAGGGAGCCTCCACAGAGCATTGCACCTATCATAGTAAAATACACAAGTACTGAAAGTACTGCATTGTATTCCTTAGGAGTTAGTAGAAATGCTTAATGAAAAAAAAAAGAAATTCTGAAATGTAACTTATCTGTAGTGCAGCAAGATTACAATAACTGTACTCGAGTATTTACAGGAGTTATTTGAAAGGGAAACAAAGAGACAGAAAAGAACAACAAAAAGGCAAAAACAACCACAAACAAACATAACAGCTACAAAGTGACAAAAGATCAGTACAAGAAGATGCAAAATAAGATACAAACGAAGAGAAATTGACTATTAAAGAGCAAAAAACAACAATAAAGAGACAGGAAATTACTACAAAAAACAAATATAAAGGAACAAAATTGACTACAAAAAGGGACAAAATGTGATGACAAAGAGACAGAAAACAAGAGCAGCAGCACATAAAACTACAATAAAAAGGCCAAACACTTGTACAATGAATATGAAAAGATGACAAACAGCTGCAAAAGATAAGCACAAGAATATGTAAAAAAAAAACCCCAAAAAGGCAGTAAAGTACAATTTACAAAAAATGACAAAAAGACCAAATGTAGGACAAAGAGACAAAAACCACAATAAAAACACAACCAATCAGGACAAAGAGTCCATCAGACGGGCAATGAAGCCTTGCACAGTGTTTATTTTCCATCTGTGCAGCCAGCAGCCGTGAAGCTGATTGGATTCATGTGTTTTCTGCACAAACCTTCAGAGACTCTCAGGTGTTTATTCAGGATTTGTAAGTCGTGCACTTTGCTGCAGAGAAGATGGATCTTTGCCGTTTCTGGTTTTACTGCAGTCAGCAGAAAGTGTGTGAAACTCAGTGTCAGTCCTGTGCAGATCTTTAAAAGTGTGTTTGTGAGTAGAAACACACACTCGCAGCCTCCTCCCTCCATAAAAGAGAGAAAAGAGTCTGAGACAGACGCACCACAAAGTCAGGAATGTGGAGTTTACATGGGCAGCTTTATTTGGCCCGAAGAAAATGTTCCCTCATCCAGTTCAGAAAGCCACATCCCTCTCACACACACACACACACACACACACACACACAGCTGCAGAAACAGAAAACACACATGAAGCAGAAATCCAAAATAAAAGCTCCATCTGTTATTAACATTTAATATCTGAAGGCAGAGGACACAGCAGAGAGGACGGTTCACACAGGAGGACAGCAGCTCCTGGATGAAGTGACGGCTGAAATTTATTCTGCACAAGTCACAGAGTTCAGTTTACACACAGAACATCAGCACAGAGACGGAAAAGAGACAAAAACTACAGAGACGTGCAACTGCAAAGAGATTCAAAATGTCTACAAGAGACAGAAAACTAGAGACTCAAAGCTACAGAAAAAACAATAAAATGAAAAACAAACACAGTCACTACAAAGAGACACAAAGCAGCTACAAAGAGACAAAATGACCACAAAGAGAGACAAAAACAACAGAAATAGAGACAAAAACATTTTTAAAAGACAACAAGACACCTGCAACGACAAAAGGCTACTGCAAAGATACACAAAACAGCTGCAAAGAGACAAAACGACCACAAAGAGAGACAAAAACAACAGAAATAGAGACAAAAACATTTTTAAAAGACAACAAAAGACACCTGCAAAGATAAAAAGCTACTGCAAAGAAACACAAAACAGCTACAAAGAGACAAAAGTACAACTTTTGTCTCTTTGTAGCTGATAAAGGAGAAGTTAAATGACTACAAAAACACACAGACACCTAGAGAAGTACTTCTTCAAAAAGTACTTCTTTGTCTCTTTGTAGCTGGAGTATTTTGGGGAAAGAGACAGAAATACTACAGACAGAAAATGACAAAGGGACAAAAAGTTACAATAAAAAGGTAAAAATGTCCATAAAACAACAACAAAGTGACAACGCAAAGGACGGCGGAGAGAAACTGAAAAACTACAAAGATACAAAATACACTTCAGCGATGTTTAACAGCTACAAAGAGACAACAAACAGACACAGAGCAGTGAGATGCTGCCATTAGTGTTAATCAGCAGCTGCTCACATGGTTGAATGAGACAGTGTTGGTACAGATGTGTTTTCATGGCAGACAGATGTTCTGGTTCTGGTGAAGTCAGTGGAACAGACGTGACCGTGACTCAGTCGCTCACATGAGCTCATATCTGAGTGGGCTGCTCATTAATAATAAATCAGCTTCATTATTTATCAATCTGTAGCTGCAGATTCAACATGACAACACTTCCTGTCTCTTTGTTCTCTTCATTCAGTCAGGGTTGTTGTTTTTACTACAACCAGACAGAAAAAGACAAAACACAAACATCACACAAATGTAAAAAACAAACACAAAAAGATGCAAAATGACCACAAATACAAAGATTGACAGAGACAAAAATGACCACAAATGGACAAAACGAGACAAAAAATAACCAAAATTAAACAGAAGAAACAACTAAGAGAAACTTAACACAACTACAAAGACACAAAATCAGCAGAAAAACACAAAACAGTTACTACAAAGCGACACAATACAGGTATGAGACGAAAACAGAGCAAAGCAACAGAAAACGACTACAATGAGACACAAAATAACCACACAATGAGCACAAATAGACAAAAAACTATAGAGACATTAAACGCAAAGACACAAAAATTTACAAAAGATAAAATGAGACAAAATGACAACAAAGAGATGCAAAACAACCAGAAATGACGACAAAAAGACAGAAAATGATTACAAATAGACAAAAGAAAAGACAGGAAATCACAAAAACAACCACAAAGAGAAAACAAAATGAACACAAACAGACAAAGAAAACAGATTTGCAAAGAAAAAAGTCGACAAAAAGAAAAAAGACACAAAAGAACTACAAAAAATTCACTACACAGAGAAACCGATGACCCAGACACTGGCTCATAATTCCTGGTGAAGAAGGTAATTTACGATTTCAAATGATGATTTTTGAATTGAAGAGTTTTTTGGAGC
Organism: Pseudochromis fuscus; assembly: GCA_900323345.1. Classification (NCBI taxonomy): domain Eukaryota; kingdom Metazoa; phylum Chordata; class Actinopteri; family Pseudochromidae; genus Pseudochromis; species Pseudochromis fuscus. The sequence continues at coordinate 23,815 of OOFC01047399.1, forward strand.
CCCTAGTGGTCATCAGTGGTATTGCACTAGTCTCTGCACACAGTCTATGACGGGGGGCAGCGTTGGATTCATTCAGCTTGTATTTCACTTCATTGCCTCCTTGTGTCTTTGTAGTTAAAGCGACACAGTAACATCTGATCTCTCAGTGCAGATACCGTCAGGAAGTGTGGGCGGGGCCTCGACCTCAGGACGCCGCCGTCGGTTATGTGGTAGGAACTATTAGCCGCATCTTGTTGACATCTCTGACCCAGGATGTGTGCTCTGTGGTTTTCACAGAGTTCAGCTCCTATAGCGGCACAAACACCCGGTGCACACTCAGCCCTCCAAGGTGTGCAGGAACCGGCCACTTCAGTGCAAATAAACACTTCCAGCCCACATGTCGCGCATTTTTTATCCGTCAGCCCAGATTTAAAGAGAAGCAGCTCAGTTTTTTTCTGTGTGTTTCAGGCTCAGGATTTACATCCACAACTGAAAATACACCCACCAATTTCCTACAGCGCTGCGAGCGGAGTGTGAGGGAGTGTTGTGTTTGGCTGCTGTCGAGATGTTTTACACCAGCCAGGCCGCCACTCAGCTGACATCGGTCAGCTCGGGAAATATGACATCGAACGAATCCCGGCTGCAAAGATGACATCAACCGACATCTCCGAGCCCAACGCTACACGTGATGTTTGGACTGAAAATTTCTTCTGCAGCAAAGTTACTGTACAGGTTTCCCTCTATGGCAGCAAAACACAGACTCCACAGAAAATTAACCTGATGCTGTCCTGATAATCAGAGCAAATAAAAATCATCATTCAGTTTTCTTCAATTACAGAAAAGGACAACAAAGAGACACAAAACTAACACAAAGACAACAAATGTCCACAAATAGAAAACACTAAAAAGAAACACAAAACAGCTCTAAGACACAAAACAACCACAAAAAATGACAATAAACTAAACACAAAATGAGCACACAGAGATGGATTTACAGTTGTTGGTGACCAATTAATCAACACAAAATTAACCTGCTACTATTCTCATAATCAAAGGAAATAAAAATGACAATTTAATTTTCTCAAATGACAGAAAATGACACAGAAGCAAACAAAAAAACCCAACTACGAGACAAAAAATTACTACGAATATACACAAATAACAACCAAAAAGTACATTTAATAAAAATTTGATGGTTTTCTCAGAAACTATGAAAATATTTGTTTGTTTTTAATTCATATTCTGAAGACATCATCTTCATCTTTGATAAATAACATTATTAACTTAGAAAATCATGAGATTAATAATTAACAACACAAATAATTTTTAGTTTCATGGTGTTTTTGGGTGCTCGTTATTGCCCCTTGTGGCTAATGTGGGAAAAACACTCCCCTACAATGGAACTAGAATAAATCATTAAAAATAAATCCTTCAAAAAGAGGAGGAGTTAGGGGCGTGGTTGGTTTGATTGACAGCTCGGGTCTCCAATGATTTCCAAGTAGTTGGAGGCTCATTCACCATGAACTCCTGTCTCAACCACATTGGACAGTGTCTTCAGGTTCAAGGGTCAGATCCACCTCCTCACTCCTCCCTTCATATCCAAATATGGTCACTTCCTGCTCCAAACAACCAACATGGTCACCTTCAAATACCAAACTCCTGACAAAAGGGTGACGCCACGTTAACTTCGTCTATTCTATGTGTAAAGTGCGTCACGTAGACCAGCGGTCGCCAACCTTTTTTGCACCACAGACCGGTTTAATGTCGGCATTATTTTCAGGGACCGGCCTTCAAGGTGTGACAGATAAATACAGCAAAAATAATATAACACGACCGGCATAAAAAGTTGTCCTCTTACCCTTTACAAAGAAGCTCTCCAAAGACGTTTGTATTTTATTCATTTTCGCTAGTTTGCGGGCATATTTTTTGGCTAACATATCTGACATTATCCGTAATAGGTGATACATTGTATCACGTGACCGAGACAACCGTATTGATGTGTCAAGACAGGCAATGGCAAAAGTTAAGTTGAAGGGAATCTGGTCGTTACTTTCAAAATAAAATATCTTTCAGACTCTAATAATTAATGCAACGGAAGTTATATTTTTATTCATTCTTCCTGTGCGGCCCAGAAACAACTGCCCCACGGACCGGTACCGGTCTCCGGCCCGGTGGTTGGGGACCACTGATGTATATGATCCACACTGACTTACAACAAAAGAAACACTTGTGTGTGATGTAGTATAGAAATGCACAGGTGTGTTTATGGACATACTGTAGGATTATATTTAACCATAGACTGCACAGTGCATAATAAGAGATGGATGAAGCTAACGTCACTAGTTGGTCACATTTTGAAGTCAGGAGTTTGGTATTTGAATGTGACCATGTTGGTGTTTTGGAGCCAGAAGTCACCATATTTGGATATGAAGAGGAGTGAGGAGGCGGGTCTGACCTTGAACCCGAGGACACTGTCCAATGTGATGAGACTGGAGTTCAGGTTTGGTCTCAATGTGTCCTACTGTCTTTTAGACTGTAGAGTGGAAGAGGCCTGGTGTTAGTACAGTTTTCTGTGACTTCCTGGATGATGTGTTGAGCTCCTGGAGGAAATTTTGGAAGATCTATGTAAATGTAAGTGTTCTCCATATGTCAGTAATGTCTCTCAGTGTGAATCTGTCATTGGAAACAGCTTTGCAACTCTTCCTGGACTGATGAATTTCAATCATCTTCTCCATCTCCACTGGAATTTATTTTGATTTTGGTGACAGACTGAAGCAACCAGGGGCTCGGAGGTAAAGCTAACACTGACAGCCACTAGATGCTGGTTACAGAAAAGTCTGGATCCTCGTTTATAATTCTGAAATACTCAATCAATACGTTTTGACGTACTCATCACGTTTTGGACAGTGCCCTCAGGTTCAAAGGTCAGACCCGCCTCCTCACTCCTCCCTCATATCCAAATATGGTCACTTCTGGCTGCAAACAATTGGTGACCTTAAAATACTAAACTCCTGGCTTTAAAATGAGAGTCCACAAACTAGCTGGTGGTTAGTGTCTATGACTGTGTTACAGAGCTGGTGAGACCTCTTTGTGTGTCTGAAAATGACCTATTAAAGTGATCATTAGATTAAATGGAGCTGGTGTGTCTAATCCATATGTAACCACCTATTTTTTGGACTTAGTAACCATGGGGACAAACACTTTTTCACACAGGCTCAGTTGCCTTGCTGCGTCAGTGTATACGATTACTATGTAAAACTTGTATTTTGTATCGCCTCAGTGTGCCTGTGTTGTATATTAGACTTTATTTGAAGAGCTGGCACAGTTTGAAATGGGATGCACACAAAAGCACTAGAAATCAGGAGGGCGTTGAACACTTTTTCACAGCACTGTCGATGGTAGAAAATAAGTTCCAAGTCTAAATAACACTCGTTTTCTCCTTCGAATCCGACAAAAACCCAGCAGGCTGTGGTTTCACATGCAGAACCATATGTACTCTGCCACAAATTGCTGCAGTTTTCTGGTATTCGCTCCTCTAAATTCAGCTGTTACTGTATAAAATGTGCTCCGAGTGACCTGGCCTCTCATGGCATTATATCTGACAAACAGCCCTTCAAAACATCGCCTAAATTTGTCTCTGCCCTTTTCACACTGAGGACATCATGGCAAGCTGCAGCAGATGGCCAAAAAAGCTTCCTATTTCCACAGACTGCTAATTAGAGCCCTAACCACAGCTCACCTTTAATGTCAGCCACAGACTGCTCTTAGTGCAATTAGCCTAATGGGGTCTGGGCCTGTGAATAGCCTGTAATGTTTAGACCGGGCCAGCCGTGGAACTGGAGTTAGTGTATCTCAAAATAAAGGACAAAAGGGGTCTAATGCACTGCCGATCCATTTATCACCGCAGCCGATGGAGGACGAGACTGTAACCATGATTACCCAGAGAAACTATTTAATTAGATGCATTAATAATTGAACTAATTAGCTCCCATGTGTCTCGCAAATGAAGAGGGAACCCGGAGCTTCACTTGCACCTCATCAGCTGATTAATTAGTCTGTTGATCGTTAGCTGTCTTGACGGCCTATATGCGATCAGATGAGAGGGCGGATAATGAGGAATAGTCGGTCGATGGTGCTGGTTAATTAGTGTGACCTGATCCAGGGGCCATGTTAGAACAGTTGTTTATGCCACAGCGTCTAATGAGGAGGATTTAGGGCCGGATGATCCATTTGGAAGCAGGCTGCGGTGTTGTTTATGGACTTGGGTGAGGACCGGCCCTGAAAACCTCACAAAAAATCACTATAATGTTCCAATAATCTATCTACAGGGACCGTCTCAGTGGTGTTCAGTATTAACTTTAAATAATGACCTTACCATACCCTGTGGTATTTCTATTTCTAAATCCTCAATATAGTAATTTACAGAAGGTCTGGGACACTAAATTGAGTTTCAAGGCTATTTGGAATTCATCTACGGTTTGCCTATAATACTCTTATAATACTAGTACAAGGACATGGTAGGTCTCTAAGTAACTATATGATTATATCACTTTAATATTCAAGTATTGAACTTATATATGGCTCTACAGTGTAATCAGAGTGTAAACTACAGTCTTACATGTCTAGGGTATGACTGTAATTTTGTAGAATTTGCTGTATGTTTTGACTTTGTCCTCCAAGGATATGCAGTTTAATATAGATGGACAGAGTTCAGTGGCACTAAAGCTAATTTACAGTGTGGCAGGTCTTGTAATACAATATCACACATATATAAATAAGTTAGGGTGAAGAGCTGAAGACTTTGGCAGTTCTGTTTTAGGTCACCTTGTAGCTTGAAGTTGTCCTCTGCTGAGTCCTTTCAGTAGCTGTGAAACAGAAGTGTCTCTTCAGAAGCTGGTTATTCATTCATTCATTCATTCATTCATTCATTCATTCATTCAACTGTTTCATTGAAGTAAACAGAAGATTGAGGGTTTATTACCACAGCCTCAAAGCATTTTATTTGCTAAATGCCACCACATGAGTCCTTTAGTTCACTCACTGTTCTCAGTGTAGGAGCCACTGCTCACAGCTGTAGACTGGATGTAGACTGGACGAAGGTAACGTGGTGACCTGGTGGTGTTTTGGAGCCAGAAGTGACCATGTTTGGATATGAAGGGACGAGTGAGGTGGTGAGTCTGACCCATGAGGCTGAGGTCACTGTCCAGTGTATTTCTATATTTTTCCTACAAGTCCTTCCTGGATGCAGTTGGTGTAATATTGATCTTTGAGCCATTGCAGCTTTCTTTCATTGTTTTCATCTCTCGTTGAATTAGTGGACATGTTGTCATACAATGTAAGAAAAAACAACAATGTAATGAATCACAGATGTTCTAGCAGCAGATAACAACAAAAATATGTAATGATAATAACCAACTCATAAAAATACATTAATTTTAGACAATTTAAATACAGTTTGTATCTTTAATTTTACCAGGGCATGCATTTTTATTAATTTTTTTCAAAGGATATTTAAATGAGTTAAAGCAGTGACAGTGATAAAATGATTTATGTTTTTGTTTGTAGAAAATTATATATTTTTGACAAAAAAAAATCAGTCAATTAACACACAAAACATAGAATAACAGAACCAATGCTTCATTTAACTTACCATTAATCCTGTTAAATTTTATAATATATTTCTAATTAAACATGTCAATTTACCCGTTTCATTTTATAAAATAAATACTGCAAAAAGTTATGATAGATGTTTGTGTGTTGTTTTTTTTTTAAATTACAGATTTTTTGTAATATTAAAGTGGCTTCAGGGGCATTTTATAGAGTTTTTATCCAACATTTTATTGTTTTTAACCAACATTTTGTATTCATATCCAAGTTTTTATTGTTTTAACCAAATATTTAATTGTTTCAACCCAACGTTGTACAGTTTTTACCCAACATTTTGTTATTTTCACACATTTTGTTATTTATATTCAACATTTTACTTTTTTTAACCAAACATTTCTTCTTCTTCTTCTTTTTTTTTTTTTTTACCAACGTTGTATGTTTTTTTTTATGCCAACATTTAGTTTGTTTTCATGCAACATAAATAAACAACATCACCACTTAATCTTACTGGGTTAAATTTACCCAGCATATAGTTGGTTCAGTATTTACCCAGATCTGTCTCAGTATGTTTAGGTAGATACTGAAGAGTCAGTCGTTGCTTTAGTGTCTCAGTGACCTTTACCTATAATACTGTAATACTGTGTTTTCCAACCCACAGCTATTACCACTTCCAAAAGAACATTAGTGCGTAAATAAGAATGGAAACACGGAACATACACACGCTCACTGGCGCGCGCACACATCTACGGGCGCGCGGAAGGCTGTGCATCTGTCGTGCTGAAAGCTCCAGCTTTGACTACAGGGCGCCCTGGAGATAATTGGTGTCCTTGGAGTTGAATAAGCTCATTCTAAAACACCTCAGGCCCGGGCTGTCCTGGTGTGTGACTGTGTATTGAATAATTGATTCAGAGAGGGAGGGGGCGGTTACTATCAGATCTGAGCATAATGACTTTATATAATTAGCACGCAGCGTTGAAAAAACCATTTGACTGTGGGAGTTTTTTACCGAGAGAGAGGGAGGGGGAGAGAGGGAGGGAGGGAGAGGAGCTGTGTGAAGGCTCAGTCTGAGCAGAAAGGCTCATTTGAGGGGAACAGCCGCAGCCTGTGCAGATACAGAAATACTTATGCACTGACATCAGCTGAGATAAAGCACAGACACTCAGGATCTGAGGACATCTCTCCTGCCGGCAAGGTGATCCCCGTGGACGCTGTTTTCATCCATCCACGGGCTGTTTTTACGCGCACAAAGCGGCCGTGTATGGCTGTTTTCTCTGGGCTTCCTTCGGGGACTGTGAGGAGCGAAGCTGAAGTTTGAGCGACTCCACAGTAATTCAAGGCCCTCCGTGTTTATTATCGCTCCTCCGTGGGGTTATCTCGCACGCAGGAGGAGAGGCGCTGGCATTTCTCCCGCTGTTGGATTGTTTTCCTGAAGAATGGTGCTGGACAAGGAGGAGAGTGAGTACATTTCCCACTTTGAGAGATAAACCCGTGCAGTACAACAGCACTTTGCTGCCAGGAGATCTGTTTTCATGATCCTGTATCTGAGTATGTATTGACACTGTCACTGAGGTGTTATTGTGGGTTTCATGCACTGAGGTAAAACTTTGTGAAGGTGTGCCACACTTAGTATTCATGATTGTTTTCTAGCTTTACTATATGGAGAACCAGCAGTAAACGACAATAAAGTCTAGACTGTGAAAGGTAAACTTAAACAACAAGTTAATTTTTTGTCTCTGTGTCTGTCTTTGTCCCACTGTCTACCTGTTGGACTGTCTCCCTCCAGGCGTGTCTCTCGTGTCCCTCCAGTCCAGAGAGAAGCCGAGGGGCTGCGCCGGGTGTAATGGGAAGATCAGGGACCGCTTCATGCTGCAGGCGTTAGACCGGTACTGGCACGAGGACTGTCTGAAGTGTGCCTGCTGTGACTGCCGCCTGGGCCGGGTGGGCTCCACCCTCTACACCCGGGCCAACCTCATCCTGTGCCGCAGAGACTACCTGAGGTACGACCTCCACAGGTGCACTGGAGGGGGAAAGAGAGCAGCTTCAGAAACCACTGCCATCACATAATAACTGAAGCAGACTGCTCATAGACTGTCCACAGTTGTTGTCTTAAACTTGGCAACTCCTGAATGAATCAGTCAAATTATTAGAGCATGTTTTACTGTTGAATCACCACATCTGATTCAAGTCTGACCTTGTTTTATGTTGTGCACTGTCAAAGTTTTGCTGCTGGATTCTTGCATTAAAACAACAACAATATTCATTACTTCAAAATGATGATGTTTTCGAGACAAAAGCAGCAGTGTGCTCACACAGTCTGGACAAAAACATCGTGTTTTCACGTGTACAGTAAGAGAACTGGATGTTTTGAGTCTTTGTCAGTGAAATACAGTGAAACCAGAGCAGTGCAACTCGTGCTTGATGAATTCAAGGCTTTCACTGACCACTCAACTTGTTTTATTGAACTTTCATATGAATTGGACTGACATTTTAAACAGTAAACAGCAGAAAGATGAAGAAATGAGAAGTGAAGTTGGCCTGAAGTAACAACAAAAACAGATATAATCATTTATACAACCCTGTACTGTTGAGGTTTTTAAGAAGAAGTAAAAAAAAAAAACAACAGTGAAGGTGTGTTGCAGGAGACAGCACCTACATTATCTTAGCATGAGGACTGGAAACAAGGGTTTGACCTGGTTCTCTCTTCACCAAACTCTCTGGCTGTGTTTATCTGCAGCTATAGAGCCAGTTATGTGTCAGAATATGTGACAAATAGAAAACTTAACACTTAAAGGGCTTGGCCTGTGGTAGTTTGTGACCCCCCCCATGCTAACTGTTTACCGCCATTTACGCTACATGTTTATTATTTTCTTGACTTTTAACAAGAAAAGTTTCAGATTTCAGAAATTGTTCAACTCTTTCTTTAAAAACATCCCCCCACGCTGCAGTGTCTGCTATCTGCCGTGAAGCAGAGCGGCACGTTTCTAACACTAATCACACTTCAAACCCTCCTTATAAACTCCTCACATAAAGATAAATGTTTGTAGATAGTCTGAACAGGTCTTTTTAAAATCCCTCGGAGTCGGGTTATCCATCACCTTCTCGTGACGGTGATGGTCTATAGTGAATGAGTAAATGAATAAGTATGTTTTGAATAGACTCAAGGTTTTTTTTAACCTTAATCTTTAGACCATGAATCTCGATGACACCACTTATATACAAACTTAAGCCGGGCTCAAACGGCTCCTCTGAGAGCTCCACACCCCCGATTTTTCTTGCCTGAAATAACGACGTCTGGTGTCAGGTCAGCAGGAGAACTCCTGATATCTCAGCCACATTGCTGAACTCATGTGTTAGTCTCATGTACAATCCAGCTGGATTTGGTTGGAGCTAAGTCGCTCATTAGCTGCGCTGCACTTAAGAGACCAAAACCCCTTTTGACAGTTAAATTGGCTAGATTGCCTCCTGTTTTCCTCATCATTGCAAGGGTGCAGACCAAAAGCCTTTGAAGAGCGGGATTAAAACCATGTGATTTCTTTTAATTGGACCATTAGTAGAGAATTAGCATTGAGCTTCGTAGCCTCGTTAAGGAGAAGGAAAAAACCCACCAGGTGCCTGCGAAGGACTCAGGCTCGTTAGATCAGAACATTCTGTTAATTAGGACTCGCCTTTTGTTCCAGAGCTGGTCACTCGTTTGATGACGTTTTCCATTTGTTGTCCGAGGCTGTGGGATACACATGCTCCACACCGCTCTCCCTCCTCCTACCCATGTGTGTGTGTTTTCTTTTTTTTTATAACAGCTCCTCCAAAACCTCCTTTTCTCTTTGGCCTCTAATGGAAAATGGAAATCAGCAGCGGCCACTTGTCTTCATGTGTGTCAGGCTCTTAGGGAGCTATTTGTTCGTTCTGTTAGAGGTGAATGAGAGGTGAGGCCATCTGCAGCTGGCTCGCACCGACTCTTTCAAACAACACACAGTTTGTTCTCAGGTAGTTTGAGGACATGGCTTAAAAGTTGTCAGATAAATTGGTGGTTTCAGACGAGTGTAATAAATTGCCACTCAACCACCTGCTTCTTAAAGTAAGTGACATTTTCATATAAATTGTGACATTTTTATGTCAGTTAATCTCCGTTTTGCTGCTTCCTATCAGCAGTTGATGTAATGTAGAAGTTTATCCAGTTCATGAAAACTTCTACATTTGATATTTTGAAGACTCACAGATGTGGGGAATACAGGTTGTGCAGAAGGAACAGATGTTTGATTAGATAGATGAATAGCCTATTACCTACTTTCACACTGGGTTTGCAGATTAGAAACAAGATGAAGCACTCCCACCTTATTCCTAAATGCCTAACTGCAGTTCGAGGCCTTTAAACACAACATAAGTTTACCAGATATAAAATAATAGTAAACACAACAGTTTGATATTTGAAATAAAACATCAGGATCATACACAGATACACTGTACATACACTGAATGAAGCTAACGTGACGTCACCCGTTGGTTTGTGGACTCACGTTTTGAAGACAGGAGGACACTGTCCAATGAGACTGAAGCTCAGGTTTAGTCTCACTGGAGACCAGACCTGTCAATCAAACTAACCACGCCCCTAAATCTTCCTCTTTTTGAAGCCTAATATCTCCTTAATGTTGAAATGATTCTCAGGTGGACCATCACATCACTGAGAAGCAGAGATGACTTTTACTAATGACATCAGAACCAAAATATAATCACTGAGTATTTCACGATTGAAAATGAACATTTTTGAATTGAAGTCAAATGGAGCCAGAGCTTGACATTTTATGTTAAAGTTACATCTACA
>OOFC01047400.1:0-10662 GCA_900323345.1 Pseudochromis fuscus
CCCTTTGGGGTCTGGGGCACATCGCCCCGCCGGAGTTGCTGTGGGTGGCCGTCTGTTCCGCACGGTGAGTCGGCGTGTCCGCCTTTGTTTACATTTGCTGCTGGCTCTCAGCTGACTGCCGCTGTGCGCTTCCGCTGCAGGTGTGTGCGTGGAGGTGCGCAGCTCTCCTCCTCCCTCCTGTAACGCTGCACCGGGGCCCCGCGGTATGTATGTTTGTATATTCTTTTGTTGATATTTATACAGTTATTAGTTATCGTGTCTGTTTGTTTTATTTATTTAGAAACCGCGGGTCCGTGGCCCGTTTGCCAGCTGCCATTTCCCGGTAGCTGTTGCTGCTGCTTGGACTGCTGCTGCTGTTACTGCTTCGCGTGGGTTACTGCCGCTGTTTGGAGTACTGCTCTGCCTGGGTGGATTCATGAACCTGCGTGACCTTGCATAACGTGTATAATATCTATCCATATTATGTACTTCCGGGGGTGAAAGTCCCCCGGTGGCGTTGTCGTGACGGTATTTTAAAAACTAGATTCTCCTGCTCCCGCCACATTAGCTAGGTCCCAAAGCGCTTTACATAGCAACTCATTCACCCATTCACACACACACTCACACACCAATGGCTACCGAGCCGCCATACAAAGCACTAGCCACCATTGGGAGCAACTTAGCGTTCAGTGTCTTACCCAAGGACACTTCAACATGAGGACAGGAGGAGCCGGGGATCAAACCCACAACCTTACGATTCACAGGCGACCCACTGTACCACTGTAATATGGTGTAGCAATGGGAAACAGAAAGCAGCATGGATAGCATTTATGTTTCACTTTTTTTTTTTTTTTTTTTTACATCAACTCCATTTTCATTATTTAAAGTTAACCTACTGTGTGCAACAATGAGGATTTTTTGTATCAGGACAGATGGAGATGGCTGATTGCCAACTTATATTGCAACGAGGCAACAGGTGATGAACTGGATCACACTAATGTCCCCGAACATTATTATCCATTAGAATTACTAAGAATGTCCCTCAATTAAAAACAATGACCCCACAGGTCGTTTGTGCAGCTTATAATGACCCTCGAGCAGCCAAAGTGATGAAGGCAGAAAACAAAAGGAGAAAGTGAAATGACTGCAAATTCAACAAAAGGAGGAGTTGGCAAAACATCGGAAACCAACTTGGATTCATACCCTTAACTGCATTATTGTAACCATGACAACCAGGAATGTCCTTGTGCTAACCAAAAACCCTGATCTTTTCCGAAACCTAATCGAGCTGTTGTTACCGTTCCTGAATCTCACCAGAGGTGGGGAAAAAAAAAACAACCCAGCAGTAACAACAAATGATAACCTTGTTCAGCTTCAGTGAACTGTTCGAATGAATTATTTAACAGCCTTGAAAAATAAATGATGTTTTGGTGATTTATCTACACATATTTTACACAAAATCCAAAATGCTCTATTGGAGAGAATCACATAAGACACAAAGAGGGGTTATCATCACCCAAGATTTGAAATTTCCATTGATTAATGTGTAGTATTCACCCTGTTTTATTGGTTATTTCAAGCTGTATCTATGCTGATAACCCCGCAAATGTAAGGATCTAGTGTTTCTCTGGAGTTATTTCTCCATAATCTCTGTTTTTTTCTTGTGTAATAAATCTTTAGATACAGTAGATGTAACTGAGAGAAGCCTAATTTTCTTTACTTCCATCAAACATTACCAGTCCACAGCCATGTATATTCCCTCTTCCTCTTTATATTCATCATTACTGTTTGTACCATTTCAACACCTTTCTATATTACCTCAGAGAATAATGTGTCTGCACCAGGTGTGAAAGATCCCATTAAGATTAAGGACAGTTTATTTGAGAGGCTGCAGCTTTTGAATGTAGGATGCAACAGTGGCCATGTGAGAGGATTACTAGTTAAAGCAAGTGAACTTTTTTATTTTTAATCTCAAAACAGAACAAACAGGAAAACGGATGATGAGAGGAAATCAAACAGATGCAGCTGAAAGTGGAAATTGCTGAATTCAAAGTAGGAAGAGAAGAAAGTGGATTCAAAAAAAAAAAAAAGCTGAAGAAGAAAAAACTCTTATTTGAAAGCGTGGCATCGTTCTTCCCACTTTTTTCTGTGTGTTTTGTTCTGGCACTGATTGTACCCAGAGTGAGAGGCGCTGAGGAGAAGCCTGCAGTTTGTACCGATAAATTTGATTACCTGAGTTGTCAACCCACGGTGTGACTGTAAAAATCACCTCCGGTCCTCCACACATTAAAGCACAAGAGAAATGGGGCAGAAGTGATGACGAGCCAAGAGGTTAATTGAAGGTTGATGAGATCTATCATGCCTGATGCAGAGAGAACATTAATGTTTAATAGAACAAGGCACCTTGCCAGTGACATTCATGGCTCATCTTTGCTGTGATGACACACACAGTTATTTCACTGTATAGGGCAATTGCTGGTTTATAAAGCAGTGCAGGCCACTTAAAAAGCAATTTATATACGCCCTTTTGGAGACATTATGGATTAGTATTTGGCACTCTAACAGGTTTACTGTAAAGCAGGCAACCATCGCTGTGTTTATATATGCATATGTTGCAGTGTGTCTGCTTACATATCGCCCGAGTTCATTTTGTCTGAGTGTGTGTTGCTCAGTCCCACTCATTTCCCCTCTGGTAGACACAGTGAGCAACAGATGAGCATGTTGGAATTCAGCCCTGTCGCTGCCATTTATCAACATCCGACACAGACTGAGAAGATGCAGCAATATTGCATTTGCACTTCCTCCCTCTTCCTCTCCCTCCACCAGACCACATCAGTCATCATTAAGGATTGTGCTACAGATGATCTCTGCAATTACCTTGAACTATTTTGATGAGAGCAGTTCTATACTAAAATTAGGGTTTCTACCTCACACAAACATGTAGCCGTTTATGTGTGCCTCTCCGGACACTGATTAATTCAACGTCCAATCAGCCGGCTGGGTTCGGCTTCACGTAATCGAATAATCACAATGAAGAGTCAAAGTTCCACTTGTCATCTTTCATCTTTTAACCTTTTAAGTTTGAGTTTATGAATATGGAGCTTGACCCCATCTTCAGAGGTGTAACCTGAACAGAGGAAATAGAAAAGTGAGTCCGTGCAAAATCTGTTGTGTCTCATTTCACACAACAGAAAAGCATTGGACTTTCTAATTTGCTTTGATATATGGAGGTTTGTGCAAACCCTGCAGTCTGCAACCATCATTTATACAGTTGAATGAGCAGTGAATGATGTTCTGCAGTGTGTATATCCTTGAGGAGGATTTGCATTAGGAAATATTATTATAATATTATTATCTTAGGCAGAATCTACAAAATGTTGTGGTTTTTGCTGCAAGCAACAAGTCCAAAACGTCTTATGTTAACAAGCCTGTGAAGCTGTAATTTACACTGGGCAGGAAAATCTTTGCAAATGGTTAAAAAAAGAAAATCTTTGCAATGTTGCCAAAATGACACTGCCACAAATAAATAAACTATGATGATACAAGGCGTAAACCAGTGTGGTGCAAATCCACAAAACACCAACGCCAACACTGAAGAAGCTGCTATTAAAATGTCTTGGTATTTACTCAAAGATAATCTAATTAAATTGGTTATATCATGCCCCATGAGGCCAGATAATGCAAGGTTAAGCTATCCAGAATACAGATATGATAACGGAAATACTCAACAGAACACAGTGGTATTAATTTTGGTGAATTATTTGACAGTGTCTTGAATGTCTGAAGCATCACAGTGACACTGCACTGAGTGAGCTCTGGTGTCGTGCTCCTGCTGACTGACTGGCTTGAGATCATTGCCCCAATTATAAACCTCTCCATCCCATCGTTGTCTTTAATGGTGGCAGCTGTGACTTTAATGCACTTTGCCCTCCTCCCTGTGGAGATATCCTGTTAGCATGATGAAAAGGCCTAAAGGTCACCTGTCTGTCTCACTTCCAAGAGTGCGTGAAGCCTTATCCTCCAATGAGACAATTCAGAAGCTAAAACAAGGGCAATGATAATTCACGCCACATGTTCCAGTGTCAGTGACTTATGGTTTGATTTTGGGCATGTTGAAGCCAATAACGTAATAACAGCTGATAAATTTGCCCTTTTTGAAAAGTAATAGGTCAAAAACTTAATAACTGGTCAATAACGTAATAAAAGTCCTGAATCGATAACGTAATAACTTTTGGCTAGTAATGTAAGTAAAATTTGTTTCGTTATTGGCTCAGTTATTACATTTGCAAAGTTTTTTTTCTTTTACCAGGCCAATAATGTAATAAGCAATTACGTTATTAGCCAAAAGTTAATACGTTATCGGCTCAGGACTTTTATTACGTTATTGGCCTATTACATTTCAAAAAGGGCAAATTTATTACGTTATCTGCTGTTATTATGTATCAGCTGCTATTCCATTATTGGCTTCAACAGGGCATGATTTATGCTTTTGATTTCATGTGTAATTCTTTCTTCATAATTTAAATTTATGCTTTTCCTAAATCTAGTGAACAATTGAGTCACAGTTTGTTCCCAGCTCTCAGAATTTCTCAAATAAATAAATCAATAAATAAAAGCACTTCTGTGTGGAGCTATTAACTTTGCTGAACTGAATACATTTAGAGAAACACTGGTGGAGTATTTGCTCAGAACTTTCTTGGCATAAACATTAACAGCTTGCTAGTGAAATTAGTTTTGTTTCCCACAATATAACAATAGTACATTTGTTACTGTTCTCATGTGGCTGAGGTGTGAGATTCCAGCTCAAGCAGAGTCAGCCAACAGGTTTTCCTGCTCTTTAAAATGTACTGCATGTAAATTGAATTAGGAGATTTAATTTCTACTGCTAGCTTAGTTTGGGTGTGAGTTTAAAAGTTTAAACAAAGGGTCAGTCGGTGTCAAATCAACCACAAATTTCCCTTGACCTCTCAGATTTTTTTCCAAATTTTGGGGAATAATTGAGACCCATGAGTAACAGCCAGAACTGGAAGCAATTTTGCTCCAAGACTCTTAATTAGTGAGATACATGCTAACAAATTTTAAGCTAATTAGCGATGCTAAGCGAATTGAAACACCCATATCTCCAATTCATAAGTCAATTCATACTTTCCGCGGGTTGGTGCGCGAGGGTCCACGTGACATAAATCTCATCATCGAACACGTCAGCAAGTCCTTGAGCGGACAGGCGGGGAGCCGTCTACATGCAGATTAAAAAATGTGACCGCGTCGCAGAGCAAGCAACTGCGCATGTGTGAAAATCAGTACAAGCAACTGGACTGCGCTTGCACCAGCATGTCAACATGGACGCCATCGAGGAGAGACTTTGCGAGGAGGTTCGCCGGTACCAAAACCTTTACAACACGTCTTTGAGGGAATACAAAGACACACAAATGGCTTCGAACTCCTGGAAGGAGATCACCGAGACACTGGGACAGCTCACGGCTCACAAACCAACCTGATAGCTCTATACCGCCCCCTGCTGTATTGGCGGTAGTACATTTCGGGGCACTAGTGCACATGCGTGGCACGCGTCTGGCACTAGCAAGCTGCAAAAATGAAGTATGAATTGAGCGCGTCCGCCTCCGCAGAGCGCATCGGTAGTCCGCTAGTGGTGCACGCCCCCTTTGCAGAAAGTATGAATTGGCCTTTAAAGTCTAGCACCTAGAGAGCTGATTCTGGTGTCATTTTAAAGCTTATTTACAGCCCTTTATACATCATCAACAAGCTTTATTCTCAGGTCATTGAGAAAAAAGTTGTCACTAATTATAAAATTCAAACACGTGCCAAAAAAATACATATGTTTTAATTTTCCTCCAATTCATGTCAGGGGTACCTCATGATGTAAGCAAACTTCCCTGTAAATTTGGTGATGGGCGCTCAAACAGTTTCAATTATAAGGCAAATATAGATGGCATATCACCAACTAAAAGTTTGTTAGGGTGTATCTTGCTAATTAAGAGTCTTAGAGCAAACAATTTTCCAGTTCTGGCCGTTACTCATGGGTCTCAATTATTCCCCAAAATGTCAAAAAAAAATCTGAAAGGTCTGTAGTCCATTTATTGGACTTGCTGCAGTGACAGGATGAGGATCACTGGACACAGCCGTCCAGGAGGCTGTGATTTGTCAGCTATCATTTGCACTATTGAAAACTCATTGAGCAAACCATGATAAAGCCCTTAGAGTTTTTCACTTCAAATCAGCTCTCAGATTTACAGCTAGTATTACGTTAATAAAGATTTTCTCACTTTCTAATGAGCTGAGCAGGAGTTAATCAGTCACCTACAACAAGAAACAGCAATAAATCATAGACTCATTAAGCTGTGTTTTCCTGTGGCTGTGAAGCTTCTCTATTGGGTGTAGATGTTTTTGTTTTGGGAGATATGTTTCCTTCAGAATGAGTGGTTTCCAAATAAGTGGTTGATTTATCTAAAAAAAGCTCTACAGTCAAAAGCTTAATTTATCTATCGTGAAGTTTTGGTTTCAGTGCTGTTCATTTATGAGGATGAATGTCCATCAAATTCCTCAGACAGGCTAATTTTGAACCTTTGAGTGGGCTCATTTAAGTGCATCTATATTCTGGACATGAAATGAAAGAGCTCCATAATGGGTTTTAAAGTAGAGGTTTGGAAGATAAGAAAGTACCTCTATCCTTTCCCCGGCATGCTTTTAGCCGTGTGGTAACAGTATCGACGCGCTCTCCATCTGCTCTGAGGAATTGCTGTACTCTACATTAAAGCTCACTCTTGTCTCTATCGCCCAGGCTCTCAGTGCTCCGTCCATTTTTCCATCCTGTCTTTCACGGTAGGAGGAGACGGGAGAGTCACTGATTTTTCTTTTGCTTTTCGAAGTCCTGTATTAGCCCCTGTCGCACTGTCACCAACGGGCTTCCTCCCACAGTCACCACGAATTGGTGAATCTAAATTGGCAGTCGGTGTGGATCTCAGCCATACCGACCCTGTAAGTGGGTATGGAAGATGGATGGATGCTTGTTAAACATATCACAAGTGGAATACACTATTTAAGACCTTTTCAGTGATACACATAAACCACATACAGTGTGGTGGAGATAATTCACAGCTGTCAGTCTGTTTATTGCAGATACCATACTGTCTATTTATTACAGATGTGTAATTATCTTGGTAAACTCATTCCACCTGCTCACATAAGGCTCTCGGATTGTTCTCAGCTTCTCTGGACATGAAGGTCCAGCTCCAGAAATGATATTAAAATAGTGTTGAGATGGATTATTTTAATGTAGCTTTTCTGAAATGTCCAAGAAGTCTCCATAAGAGGCCAAATACGCCAATAATGTACTACCACCTCTCCCACTTATGATTAGGGATGAGCGAGTACAGCACTATCTGTATCTGTATCTGTTTACCCATTCACCATATCTGTATCCGTATCTGTACTGTGAGGGGGCGGGGCCTAAACCGGAAGTAGGCATGGTTTAACCGGAAATGGGTGGGATTTAAATTCGTACAAGTGAAAACTATTATAACAGCCTCAAAATTGAGATTCAAACCAATGGTGGTTTTTTTTGTCACAATAGTAAAGGAACTGCACTGTCTGCCCTAGCCTGCACTGTCCCTGAGGACAGCTGTGCGGAGGACAAAAAAAAAAAAAGACCGGGGTGTAGGAACTGACTGACAAAAGACGAGCTGTTTACAGGTCTGTCTCTCGTCACATGCACCACGTACTTTACGAAATAAGGGTATTTATTCAGTTTTGGGAAATCACGATGTCCTTCCTGGTCTCATATAACGACGAAGTGCACCCGAGCTGTAATATTGCTTAAATGGAGGAGCTGATCGTGTGCATACAAGTGCTGTTCCTGGTTTTACAGTCTACACTGAGATCCAGAGCCAAAACCGTGTTTTCATTACTCTACTCTTCTACTATTGCTAGTTGTGTTTCCACCGTCGCTCCACCAGCTCCTGGTGTTGTCGCTGCTTAGTTGGTGCTGAACTAGCACTGGAACCTGTTCGGTGGAAAAGGGGGATCTCCTCGCTGCAGCATGTCGGTGTAGGGAGGAGGGTGCGCTGTGTATGACTGGCCAATCGCAGAGTGTGAAGAGTGAAGACAGCAGTTAGTTAGCCAATGAGGATTTTCATTTATCACGGATACAGATAATGATAAAAAAAACCTCATGCCCTGCCCGGTCTCGGCAAAAATGGATTATTCGTAACGAGGACTTGTTTGAACCGAGTGTCCAGCTCATCCCTACTTTTGATACGTTAAAAGTTCATCTCAGTCCAGCTAAAACACAGCAACGGAGAACAGGTTTATACATTTATTTATGAAATTAAATATAATTTCCATTGAACGGCAGATCCAGTTTTTCTCCCACATTATTTGTCCAAGCTGCTGAATTATTTTGCATGTCTGGTTTAAGTCCTGCATCCCCTCACAGTGACATTTTGAAAACATTTCTCCTTTCTTTTTAAATGACATATTTAGTTGCTAAGTTACTCAAATCAACTCATAAAATGTTTATTCAAAAACAACTGAATGAAAGCAAAATGCTTCCTGTTCGTCTTCTTTGTTTCTCTATCTCTTTTTTTTTTTTTTTCTCTGGGGGGTCTTGTTGTCTCTGCATCTGTAAACTACCGGCTGCTTTGTCAAAGTGATGTTAGTCATGTTGCTTTGTGTGCCAGTCATTTTTTTACTTGCCTGTCTCTTAGAGTCCATCAGCATGACAAAACCTGCTGTAGATGTCGTATCACTGTCAGTTTGATGGATCATTTAGCTGTTTGTTGGCAGGGATGAAAGATTTAACCTGTAACGTCAGTTTAACTAAGTTGTTACATTTGTTTTCTTGAACAGACAAACAACATTATGCAAGAAATGGGCTATAAATGTGCTGTTTGCTTCATCACCTGACAGAATTTAATGATAAATCTTGACCTGATTGTGATTATCACAAGTGGAGCATATGTGTGCTGAATAATCCTTGTATTTCTTCTCATAAAAAGTTTATTTACCACTTAAATGTGATGATTAACATTTTGTTTACTGAGGACCAGTCAAGTGGATCATGAATAAAAGATAAAAGCCACAATATAGGTGGTTATTTTGGTACCCCAGCCAACAAAGCGGCTGCTAAGATGCTCCCGGGGGCACACAGTTTCGACAACTGGTAAAAACATGCTGAAAGGATGCCAGCTGATTTTTTTTTTCAGCTAAAATGTCACTTCACAGCAAGCATACGGCTGCCTGTAGCATTTCCAACCACTGCTCAGTTGTAATATTGCTTTTTGGTTCTGTGAACAGCAGCACTGGCATTTTTCTCCTAACCTCAATTTGTAGAGTCCTTTCATAACTCTTGTCCCTTTATCTGCTGTATTGAACCCTCCTGTTGTGTTCGGGAAAAACTTAACCCAAACACAATCGGAGGGTTAAACGGCTGCCGATGAAAAGTCGGAGTGTCACCAAAGTTATTAGGATTTATTGCCCGGCAAACACAAACACGTGAAAATTTTGATGTGAATTCAACCATTATTTGTGAGCTAATAGATCAACACCTTTATCTAGAGTGGTGTCGCTCTATGTAGAAATGGATGAAGCAATCAGGTGAGATCAATGCAGGAAGTGCAAAAAATTGCAATACCCTCGATGGCCACTAGGTGCTAGCTCCCAAAAACTGTGGCTCCAAGTGACTTCACTTCAAAAAAATGTCATTTTAAACCATGAAATACTTTAAAAAAAATTATTAAGTAGATATTAGGCTTAAAAAAGAGGAATAATTAGGGGTGTAATAAGTTTGATTGACAGGTCTGGTCTCCAATGAAGCCATACTCCAGTCTTAGGCTACGTCCAGACTGCAGGGCTTAATGCTCAATTTGGATTTTTTTTGTGAAATCCGATTTTTTTGCGAGTTTCTTCACATTTTCAATTAAATGCGACTTGTATGTGATCTCTCGTGTGAACTTAAATACAACCCAAAAGTGTCCCACATGCGCAGAAGAGGACATAACGACGTCATGCAGCGAGCGCACTTCAGTGTTTGCGGAAGTAAACATGGACGATCACGGTGCGGCGTATTTTATTATTCTAACGTTGTTGTCCAACCAGAGCAAACACATTTCCAACCCGATTTTAAGAAGATGGTTGAAAAGGAAGAGAGCCAAATTTTTGGCCATGGTGTTTTGTGGGGCAGTGGCAACATCCATTCAGAGAAACACATTGGTGCGGGGTCACAGCCAGGAGTGGTGGGATAGTGATGCGAGAGGCTTTAATGATACGGAGTTACACAGATTAAAGATGTTTGTCGTGTATTGTGACGTGTAGGTCGGATAAATGCGACCTGGCTGTTCAGACAGAAGTCAAATGGCAAAAGATCGGATACCTATCTGATTCAGGACCACATATCCAAGTGGCCTGGGTCGCATTTGAAAAAATCGGATCTGTGTTGTTCACACTGCCATGAAAAGATCAGATACAGGTTGCATAGGGGCAAAAAAATCGAATTTGGGTCACTGTAGCCTGCAGTCTGAATGTAGCCTAACTCTCAGTCTGGACAAGCTCAAAGAAACTTTTGCCAACATACAGCACAACATATAAATAATAATTTTGAATTGTTACACGAGTGCTCGGCTAATACAAAGTGCGTTCTCCCTACAGGTCGGCCGAAGGGTGTGAAAG
>OOFC01047401.1:0-15000 GCA_900323345.1 Pseudochromis fuscus
ATACTATAGAGTACTATAACTATATCATATGATAGTACTATAACTTATACTAATGAGTACTATAACTATATCATATGATAGTACTATAACTTATACTATAGAGTACTATAACTATATCATATGATAGTACTATAACTTATACTATAGAGTACTATAACTATAACATATGATAGTACTGTAACATATGACAGTACTATAACATATGATACTATAGAGTACTATAACTATATCATATGATAGTACTATAACTTATACTAATGAGTACTATAACTATATCATATGATAGTACTATAACTTATACTATAGAGTACTATAACTATAACATATGATAGTACTATAACGTATGATGGTACTACAACTATAAGATATGATAGTACAAGTCCAATAAATGCTCCAAGTTTGATCCTGAAACTCGTGTCTTTCATTGGAGCCTCTCTGCCTGGTTAATACCTCCAGCTCTGAGCGCAGGCTTCCTAGATCTGTGGTCTACAACCTAGAACTGACATCATCCTAATGCCATCACTATGACACCATGTCGGTGATTTCCTCTGACTTGATGAGGATATTATCTGACTGTTTTCACACTAAATGAATGAAGTGAACTGATACCTTCAGACACTGACATTTCCCATGACCTCAGTATTTCTAAGTCCCGGCTTCGTCCCTGCAGCTGCTTTACTCTCGATAACGTCCTCTTCCCTCTTTGTGTGGCTTCCATAGGAGCCCGTCTTCGCTGCTACTTTCTCCCCTCCTCCTGAGCCTCCTTTCCGTACTCCTTCCCCTGATGACTCGGTCAGCCAGGTAGGAGCTTTGACCCGGTCTTGCTGCCTGCATTGCTTGCTTTCTTGCCATCCCCCATCACCCAGCTTCATTAAGCTAACTGAAATCCATTTGCAAATCTCAAATCCCCATTTTCAAACTGTTTATCTGTTTAGAGAAAACACTCTGTGTGGTTAATAGGCACTGCTCACATTAAAGTTTTTCTGCTTAGTGAAGTAAAAGTACTAGTGCTCTGTAGTCCTTCTCCACCACCCTGCTCCTGTCCCACGTGTCACTGTAAAGCCAGCATGGCCGCCCCTGCAGCTTCTGTTGCCTGTGCTACAGCTTCAGCATTTTCTTCCATCTTTTCATCCTTGTCATCTCTTAATCCTCATCCTCTCTTACCTTCCTCAATCCATCCTTGTGGTCGTGAAGGTCACCAGATCTCCCAGACCTGTGCAGGTGGATGAGAGACACCCCTGGAGACGGAAGGTGACCCTGTCAATACTGCACAAAGCTCCAGACCCCCCCACTCCCTTCAGTCAGAATCAGCACCACGAGCTGCATTCGACTACTTAAAAAAACCCAAAACAAAGTCGGCTATTGTCACATTTGTTTCATTTTAACATCACAAGGGACTAAACACAAAGTTGATTATAGGAACTAACTTCTGCAGACAGTCACATGTCATCAGTGAATAGCCTTCAGATGTAGATAAGGATTAATGTGCTGTGTATTAATTACCGCCGTCTTTGGTCTTTGGTGTCTTTGTTTTGCTCAGCCACTTTGTTAATGTGGATAATCACAATTACACTGTAAATCCAGGGATATGTAACATGATATCCTGCCTCCATTTAGTTGGGTGGATTTTACCGACAAAAAAAAATTAACAAAAAAGTAAAAGCACCTTGATGAATGATATTTTACTAGAAAGAGCACAAACCTCCACCAAGGAATAATTCAGCTGTACTGATGTTATAGACTGAACACTGCTGCCCTCTTGTGGTGAAAGAGCAACATGTTAAAACATCCTCCTGTTATAAGAGAGAGAGATTCTGGGATCTTTTTGAATTTTTTTTCCTGTGATTTTTTTTTTTCCTTATGATGAGTCATAGTGTTGAGCACCAAGCAGTCGAAGCACAAAAACAGGTTCCAGTTTAGAAAAAAAGGTGGGTTTTATTTTGTCAAAAACAATGGACTGAATAAGGAAGTTAGTCATAAGGCCTTTTTAAGGAGAGGTCCACAAAACATAACTCGGCTGAAAAATAAGGCAAACAAAAATTGACTCCACTAACAGACCTGGCAGAATGAGTCACTGGGGCAACAACTTATTCGTCAAACCAAACTTTTTGTATGGAAGCCTATTGGAGCCAGAATTGTTTGGGCCCCACTTGCTTCATCCATTTATATAAACAGTGTATGGGTGGAGGTAAGAAGCACTTTGGTGAATATATATTTGATGAAGGTGTGCATCACATATGTCCCAGTATCTGTTCACAAAATGGTTCCAGCAGTACATCACACTTTACCACTAATCATATGACAATGTACACTACAGGCCAAAGACTTTGAAGCAACTTTGAGTTTCTGTTCACAATGCTGTTTTAAAACCCAGCATGAGTTGTATGTTTTTTGAGATCTATTTGCTTCATGATCAGACTTTGCTTTCACTCATATGCACCATTTTCCTCAATTTACCTTGAGGTATACATTGATGTTACCAGACCATTGCTGAATCAGTGTCAGAAAAAGAAAAGAAGGACTTAGTTTTAGGGTCAAGAATATTTGCAAGAGTCACAACTTCAGTCCAAAAGTAAAAAAACAAATCACAGTTTGAAATATTCACAAAAATCCCAATAAATCTCAACTGCCTTCAAATCTCTGACAAACTACCACAGTAACGGCCTGAAAGAAGCAACTGAGTAAAGAAACAAGAGAACAGATTTGTACTTTGAGGAAAGAAGGATGCACAAAGAGAAACTGCAAAACATCTAATGATTTCCAACAGAGTTCACTACACTCTGAAGAGACTAGAAGACACTGGAAGTTATGATGATAGAAAAGGGCCTGGAAGAAAGAGGGTTACTACAAAAGAAGAGGATAAACATATTATTGTCACCAGTAAGAGAGATCATCAAGAAACAGCACCACATATCATGGAGGAAATCAACATGACAAGGTCAAAACCCATATCTCTGACAACTGTGAAAAGACATTTAAGAAAGGCTGTATCTGCAAAAAAAACATAAGTTGAGTGGACAAAAGTTGGACCTATGTTGACTGGAAACAGGTTCTCTGGACCGAATGAAGCAACTATTGGTTCAAAACTCAGAGTCTATGTCCACAGACATGTGTAACACCCACAATAAAGCAGGGAGGTGGTAGTGCCGTGGTATGGAGATGTTTTGCAGGTGATAGAGTAGGAGATTTGTTTGAAGTAAATAGTATCAGAAAGAAGGAACAGTACCACTCCATCCTCCAGCATCATGCAGGTCCATCTGGACTGAGACTTGTGGGTCAAAACTTTGTTATGCAGCAAGATAATGAGCCTCAGCAATCTGCCAAACTCTGTCAGGGTTACCCAGACAACAAGGAAGAGGAAGGTGTTCTTCAAAAGATGGTTTGATCCCCTCAGACCTTCTCTCTCTATCTGTGGGATCAATTGGATTGATCAGTCTCTTATTGATGAACATTAGAAAGCTTGGAATGCAGTTACTGGTACATAGTTTAAAAAAACTTGTGGCAGAAATGCTTTGTATATGCCATGCTGTTGTTGAAGCCAGAGGAGGTTACTTTGAAAAAACCAAAGTCTAAGCAAGAAAAACTTAAATACCTGATAATCAGAGTAAAAATGTCTTCTGATAAGTCGCTCTTTATATCATAATCATGTTTTCTTTTGTTGAAAAGTATACAATGAAATTTGTGATCTTGATGATCTTGTACCCATAGGTTACTTGCATGCCTCTATTTATAATTAATCAGATTTTGCTTGCTGTAATCATTGTTTGTTTTTATACCATTGAAGAAATCCCTTTCCAATAGGAGGACAAAATCCACGATGTTAAGTGCAAAAATACATTAGACAGTTTATCTGTATCAGGTTTAGTGAAAACTCTGAGCAGTGTTGGGGTAGCGAGTTACAAAGTAACAGACTACAATAACAATATTACTTTTTTGGGTAACAAATTAAAGTAACGCATTACACTCATAATATTGGTAACGAAACTACTTTACTAGACTATAGGAACACACTTTCCTGCATTACCCAAGCAGTGTTTGCCTGTGTGTAATGTTCTGATCTGTTTGAGTGGTGTGTGCATGCGTCCTGCCTGTGTGTGTGCTGCTCCTTGTGCACGTTGCCAGAGAGATTGATTTGAGTGACATAGCTGGTTGTGTGAAGGAAGGAGAGAGGGAAATGAAGATGGAGATGCAGAAAGTGGGTTTTGGCCAGTGGTGATATTCTCATTACTTTCAGTTGAAGGTGAAGCACAGTCACTGTGAGCACAGTGATGAGAGCCCCCTGCAGCAGCCCCACCAGCACGCCCATGTGGTGGTGTTAGTAGTAGTAGTCAGAAAGACGAGTGTACGAGCACCACCAGGAAGAACTGGCTGGTCGGTCACACCAGTCTTGACCACCTTACTTCACTTAGGCTCTGAGGGGCAGAATCAGGGCACGAGAGAGTTGACTGGACCCCGTACTGGGCCTCCCCCACGGGTAATAAACACTATGCGGACAGGCTGAGGGATGACACAACTGTGTGTTTGACCATGTATCTATGCGATAAATTAAGAAATGGGAAAGTAAAGTACGGAAGTTACTTTTCAAATGCAGTAACTAGTAAATTAATCTCATCACAATTTACAGAAGTAACGAGTAACTAATTGTTAACCCTGAAGAGAGTGAAAGTCACGTTTTCTGTTTCAGAAAGGAAGGTAACTCAAACCCGAGAAAGAGGAGTAACTCCAGCCCATTTCACAAAGAGAGGTAACTCCAATTCACAGTCATTTGCTATGGTAACTGAGTCTGTGAACCTAACCTACTTGGGAGCAGGTTTACTTCAACAAGCCGGGTTTCTCTCTTGAACATGCAGAGAACATGCAGACTCCATACAGAAAGGCCCGGACCTAGATTTCAACCCTGAACCTTCTTGCTGTGAGGTGCAAGTGCTAACCACTACAACACCTCCTATATAAAGTGTAATGTATATTAAAATAAAGAGTATCTGATCACATTAAACGTCCCGTCTTCCTTCATAGAGAACCCTGTTGATGAGGAGGTTGCTGCGCTTCTAGTTCTGGTGCTTTTCCATTGCATAGAACCAGCAGACCTCGGCTCACCTTGGTTGTGTTTCCATTACTGAGGATAGTACCTCCTCCATGTAGGTGGTCGACAGGCTGTGGTTTCACAGAAAGCAGTTTGCACTTGACAGTGAATATGGTGTCATTACGTAATTTCACTAGCGGCTCTCACAGAAGCTAGCAAAGTTGCCGATTTTTAAAGGTGTACGTGGTGTAATAACAGTGACACTGAAGCAAGAATAGCAGAAAACCACAAAAACAGAATTTTAGTGAACAACAACACTGCAATTGCACTTCAATGTTAGATTTTGCATGTTAAATTTGAATTTGAAATCAAAATAAGCATAAAAAGTCCAGGTGGAAATCTCCAGGCTCAGGTGTTAAGGGTTAACTTCAAATATGTTGCTAATTAGGTTACAGCCTGGTCAACAAATTGCTACAGTCTCCACCAGCTGTTCCCCCGACTGGACGCTCACAGCTCAGATCCCACTGACGTTTTTTTTAAATAGAATTTCAATGTTGCACTAAAGCACTGTTATTGTTCATTGGATCAATCTGTTCAGTGTGTTTCCCACATGGTAGAAACTTGTTATTGTGACTATCACTGCAGATTGTGTTGGCTTACAGGGACAAATATTTGTGTGCCACGCAGTGATGACACAATGGCGCAGTGATGATTCCAACTAATAAGATTTTAGTACCTGCTAGTACCTGGTCAGTCCGCAGGAGAGTGTTACCAGGTACCAAGCTCTAGGTACTTTTTGCCAATGGAAAACCAAACCAAACTGAGTGGAGTCGAGTCGAGGTGTGTGGTTCTATGCAGTGGAAAAGCGCCGTTGGAGAGCTACACATAAACTCATAGAACAGGAGTTATGTCCTGTAAGTACCATTTCTTGGTTATCCTGTAAACTCTTAAAAACAAACATGGTTTTGTTGTGATAAATGATTTCATTATCAGAAGAAATTGACTGTACCTTGTAGTAGCAAATTAACCAACTTGTGATAATAACAGAAAAAAGTTATTGCAAGTGCAGCTGTTCCTGGATTCTGTGTGGAAGAAATCATGAAGCGAGACGATAACAATTGAATCTGGGCTTTTCACTGTTTGCCTTTCCTCCAAATTTGGAGATTTTAGCTGAAAAAAAAAGAACTACAGTCCTGTTTGAACCCAGGTGAATGTCTGACAATCCTCCTTTTAGTGACATTGTCTTGTTACTGATTAATTATTCCAGTGAATACAGCATGATCATAACCACCAGAGAGGGTTTCTGAAGCTGCAAATATAAAACTCAAGTTAAACTAAGCCAGAAGTGTCTAAGGTATTCCTAACAATAAGCCACCTTGATAACAGCAGGGCCCTGGGACTGATACAACTACATGTAATGCATTATTAATTACACTTGTGCCTCTATCCTGTTCTTCCATGTGAGTGTCTGCTGTGAAAAAGGCCTTCTGTAGGCAGTTTGTCAACTGAACAAACAGGAGTCGGGAGCAAAATGAGCAACAAGCAGCAGAGTGACACCTAATAGAGAACAAGATGGATCTGTAACATTAAAACAATATAGCAGTATGCTTTTCATGTGGCTGCTCTGTTTGTTCCTCTCCCTCAGTCACAGCCAGCTAAACTGACGTTGTTTCTCTGTGAAGATGACTTTCTTTTTTATGTGCATCCCTACAACCATTTTTTACCCAGCAGCATTACTGACACCAAGATGATAAAGGGAGGGAAATTATCTACTTCTTGTTCTCACAGTCTGATTCACACCAATTTGGTGGATAGTCTCACAATACATTGTGATAGTCCACGTTCCAACCTCTTTCCTCCTTTCTGTCCGTCCTCCCAATGTGTTCCCTATAGGTCTGTAGCAGGTGTGTGAGTGTGTGACTGAGTTATAGTTGGCGTTGTGAGGTCTTACTCCTGTGGCCATCTGTATGCACTCACAGTATCTTCTCACAGTGTCACACACACAAAGACATACCAAAGCCTTCCCAAAGGAAAGTCACACAGACCCAATTAGTGTTTCGCTGCACCTCTAAACTGTAGTGTTTGCTTGACAGTCCGCTGTCATTGCTTTTGTTTTGATACCTGAAAGAGGAAAGTTAGAAGTCCGCCAGTGCTGGGTTTTTAATGAGCTCTGTGTTTTAGAGATTTGTATTGGTGTTCAGCTCTGCACTAGTCAGCTCCTTCTTCTTCTGAGTGCTGCTGTTGCAGCATCTCATAGTCAGCACTGTGCACCAGCATGAGGCAACGCTGTGGTTCTTCCCAGTCATCTGAGGGATGCTGTAAATTTAGCTTCGGGCACTTACTGTATATGAGTGAAGAATGGATCTTGTAGGCCTGAGCTTTTCCATGGTGGCTGATGTGACGGGTTGTGCTGGGCTGGAATCACATGCTGGATTCAACTCCAGCATAGTTTGAAAAGTTTCAAGACCAAAACACTTTGTTTTATTTTAAGAATTTACTTTTTCTATAATATGAAATGTGTTTCATGAAGCACACTTGAAGACAGAAATTCTCTAAGTTCATCTTTGGATTTGAGGTACATCATCACATATTTTATAGCAGTATTCCTCCAGCAGGCCTGTAGTGAACCTGGTCTGACCGCAGGGAGGCGTCTCCCCTGATAGATGGACACTGGTCTTTGATGAGCTCTGGGCTCCTCACACTACAAGTCTGATTAAGAGTCGTGAGATTTTGCTCCTCCGGGTAGGTTGTTGGCCAAGGTCTAACTCTGCAAAGGCAGCTTCACCCCAGCAACCATTCATCACCCTCGGCGACATGACTCCGATTCGCTGTTGTGGATGTCCGTTGTCCCAAGCCTATTCATCAAAGCGACAAATGCCTCAAAGGTGGGTGGGGCTATCCATCACTGTGAGTTACCCCATAGGACGATACTGGGATGTGTCAAGCTCCATGAGATATTTACTATGAATGAATGAGTGTTACTAAACCAACCTATATGAGACTTTTAACACTGGTATCATTTTAGATGGAAACATTTCAAATTTGATTGTGAATGATTGAGCTGGTATGAAAATAAACCTTAATGTAACTAAAGCTGTTAATACAGTAGAAAAGGGGAACATTGTTCTCTGTATTATATGTTCTGAAAATAAGTTTTTGTCTAAAAAATATACACCAATATAGATACATCTGTGAAATAAAACTGATGAACCGTTGATTGAAGAACAGTATTATACAAACATTTATTTTAATTTATACATCCATTCATCTAGCCTGCCATTTCTCAGCAAACTCTCTCCAAAAAAAATCACTGAGATCTATTCATTGTTTTTTGCTGACCTACAAAAACAAAAAAATCAACCAGTGCAGGTGAAATTGTAACCTCTTTAATGAAGGCAGTAAATAGTTTAGTATTAGGCTATAGAGTCTCAATTATCTATTATTTTATTATTAGTTTCTTCATCAAGTGAAATACTAGGAAGAAAGAATAATATAATCTACTTTCTGTGTTGCACACAGTAATGTTTGCAAGCTTAAACTTTATTTTTGTACATGTGTCTATCCAGTATAACAAGACACCATATGAGCTGCACAGAGTAGGAAGCTTAACTGAACGCTGCTGCTCCACTTTGTGTTTTAAGTAAGTTATTAACTCATGGTTACATCACATAATAATGAGATACAGTGAAATAGCCAGGAACAAACACTCTGCTAAAAAGCAATCTGCCCACGTTCTTAAAACCCCGAACAGCAGATATGTGTCATACCACGACACACTGCATCTGACTGACACTTGCATTTGCACAATACCCTCACCTCGCTCCAACTTTCTTACTGTCTTCTTTTTAGTTCAGGGAATATTTATGAGTGAACAAACACACACACACACACACACACACACACACACACACACACACACACACAATGTTCTATTCCTTCTTATTTGGGCAATTCATCAGAATAATGTGAGAGCAGACCTGACATGAATTACGTGTTGTGAGCGTTCTCTCTGATAAAGGATGCCCAGTTTTCTCCCGGGCCACAAAACGTGAATACGAATGTGAATGAATCATTCCACTGTCCGTCTGGATGTTGTGCACCTGTGTGTGCTCACATGCACTCATCTCATACATGTACAAATGTGTGTGTGTGTGTGTGTGTGTGTGTGTGTGTGTGCTGAGACTCCACTGAGAGATTAGATGGAGTTTTGTCATTCAGTGGATTCCTCCTCTTCTCCCCTCTGTATTCATCATGCTAGACACACATCTATTATGAAGTATTTAATATTTCATCGACTCTCAGGCTGCTGCATGTTTCCAACAAAGAGCTGCTCAGAACATTAAAACCTGTCAGAGAACTTCTGTTTGAAGCATTTTTATGACCTAACGACATCATTTATCTACCTCAGTACGATGAACAACATCAGGCAAGTGGCCTCACACTGTCTTTTTGTTTTAATTACACGGATATTTGATTCTTGTGTAACTTTTGGAGTACATGGCCTTGGACATATGATCCAGCAGATGTGGGGATGGTGTATAACAGATCATATATATAAAGTAGCTTTAGGTAGAGTCACAATGGCCTTTCAATATTTATCATATTGGAATTGTTTATATTTCTTGAAATTGAATTGAATTGAATGTTTCTGTATAACTAGAACATACTCCGAGAGCACAAACCACTGCCAGGGTGTAATCCAGCTGTACTGATGCTGTAGACTGAACATCGTTGCCCTCTTGTGGAGAATTAGCAACACTAACTTAGAAAAACATTCACCCATTACAACAGATAGGGGTTTTTTTGGTGCTTATTCTGGTCAGGATTTTCTGATCTCGCACAAATTGTAATTTTCAAAACCCCCCCTTTCCATGTGATTATGGTATCTTCCAAAAGTTGCAGGATGAAATGCACACACACACACACACACACACACACACACACACACACAGCACTTTGTTGGACATCAGTGCTGCAGATGTGGCACTAAAGTGGTTAGGAGAGCATCATTCCCTATTTTGAATCTGTAAATATGAAGTGAAAGTAATTTTACACACTTGATATTATTCCCCAGTATTTTATTTTATTTTATTTTATTTGAACCTTATTTATCCTGGCAAAACAGATTAAAAACATATTCCTATTTACAACTGTAGCCTGACAAAGGCGGGGTCTTTAAAGGTAAAGGGAAAAGGGGCTATAAAAGAAACTTAACTTAGTAAAGTTTGCTTTGTAAGATTTGGCTAGTACTAGTACAAGTTAGAAGCCATCCGTCCATCTGGGTGTTTAACTTCTTTCTAGCTAGTTGTGAGTTGTGATAGCACAGTGTCACTCTCAATAATGCTGATGTTGTTGTTGTTGTTGTTTGTTTAATCAGAGGTTATAGTGAGCATGGACACTGTATTGATTGCGATATCTCCAGGTCAATATGCAGAAAAAAAAATCACATCATTCTTTAAAAAAAACTCCAACAACCTCGAGCTTTGTCCTCAGAGCAGAGGGTGAGAGTTATCTCAGGATATCTCAGGTGAGATTTACATAACCTAGTTTTTAACATAATCCTTTAAGTCGGGAACACGACAAATTACATTATTTTGTTTTTTTCTGGGGAGAGACCCCCCATTACGTCCCAGTTTTAGACATGCAACCAACCCTCTTTTCTTTTCCTCATTTGTATAGCATTCAGTATAGCACTGGAAATGATCCTCCCTAGCTCTGACATGCAATACTCCTTTGCAGATTAAAACAAATCTTGCAGTCTTCATCTTCCTTTTGAATCTCAGCTGACAAAAACAAGTAAAAGGTGAAATAAGTTTGAACTTGAACTCAGTATTTGGGGGTTTGGTGCATCTGCTTCATAAATGTTTCAATGGTCGTGTAAACGCTGAATTTGAATTCCTCTGATTGATCATGGCTTCAGTTCTATACTGCAGCATATTTCTGTACTGCTGCTCCTGTGTGTTTACCATCATCCCTGCTGTTTGTACTGCAATGTTTCGATGTTTTACTTCTTCTATCTCAGCCTGTAGGAGAGGACAGAGTAAAAGGAGAGCTGGCAAACACTGTTCTACGGTGGTTGTAAAGTCCTGCCTTGTACTAAATTGAATTTTTAACATTGTCCGTTGTGTGGCTCAGGGTAAACAGGCTGCAGAGGCTTTGCAGAGGTGTGTTCATGTGTGAATGAACATCTGTAGGTGTGGTGTTTATGCTGGTGCATAAAGAATCATTTAACATTTCTATTAATATGTGTGGGCTGGGCAAAATATTTGATGTAGTTGAATATCCTAAAGTAGGAAAAGATCCTAGAGATTAAAACAGTCATTCTCTCACCAGTGTCTTGGTATGCACTGTAAAAACATCTGTAATTTTACTGTTGTTTTGATAGAAAAAAAAAGAAATATATTAGCTGTGAATATTAAACAGCATCAAACTCTCTAAATAACCATAAGATTTCAATTTAAATCAAACCTGTATTTTTCCAAATAAGCTACATTCACGTTGAATGCAATTTCACAGAACTTTTCATAGATGAAACTGATCAAACCTTTTATAGAATAATGATAATTAACTGTAAAATGAAGCATTGGTTCTTTGATATTTTCTTTTACAGATTTGTTTAAATTGAAATTAAATTGAAATTTACTGTAGTTGTTGTAGTTTGAACAAAAACAGTTAAATGTGTTTTCATCAGTTTTATTGTGTTTACATGTATAACACATTTACAGTATTCTTACTGTGTTGATACACAGATGTACTGTCACCTGATATTACATCAGGTTTACATAAGGTCAGCAAAAAGTTTCTTGACATTTTTAGAGATGGGTGAACCAAAACCAAGTAATCACAGAAAAGAGTATCTCCCTATGATCTTTGTTTTAACCTCATACTGACAGTTAACTTGTTGTCTATTGACAAAAAACTTCATTCCTTAAAGCTGCCGTGCAGTTTACAAAGTATTCTTCAATGTTCACCTTATCCACACTTCCTGTGTTTAGCCTGCAGGTCCCTCCCATAGAAAACAAATTACAAGGTGTTTAAACCTGTGTGGGGAAAGCTTTTTTCGGTTCAGTGTGTTGAAACCACAGGGACGTCACCAAAAACCTATCCAAGTATTAAGTTTAACCTTTAAAGGTTGACATTAAATATCAAAAATGAATGAAATATAGACTACCAAGGCTGCATGGTTCCACAGAAACAAACTGAACAGCTTTCTGTTTATTTTCACAAAGTAACTGACAAAGAATCATGTTGAACTGAACAGGTTTACTATGGTTTAGCCATGTTGACCCTGAGATTAAAGTGTACAGCTGTTGGAAGGAGACACGTGCCCTTCACATTCATCCTTCAACATGTACTCTCCACCCATGATGGATGATATTGTCCAGGTGCTACATGGTTCGTGCATCAAGTTAATGTGTAGCTCTGACACTGACATGACCCGAGGAGATTGCTTACAAGGCGGCAGTCTCTGTAGACACCATGTTAATAATGGCTGCTTAAAGTTGTCCTTGTGACTGTGTTAGCCATGTTGTGTGTTCTGCAGGACCTTTGACATATTTATGGTTTTTCTTGCATAGTTTTGATACAGCAGTCAATAAAATTGATGGCGCTATTTGGAGAACCTGAAACATTTTACCCCCTCACACTCTAAAACACAGTACCATCACACCAGAGGAGGAGATGTTAATGGATCTGACTCCCTGGGATATATTTCTCACCTTCCCCTCGGTCGCTGCTACAGGCCATTGGGGGTTTTTTGCCTCGGTTTTTTTCAGTGCATTTGTTTTGTGTGCAATGATTTAGTTAATCATCTCACATCAGGGATAGAAGTAACTGCTATTGTTCGGGTGGGCTTAAAAGCTTGTTGGGGTTTAGAACCAGAAAGGCGCCTGCTCGGACCTAATGACCTAATTAATACTCCTCTAAACTCTGAGAAACACTAAGTGATTTCTAGACACAAGCCTCAAGCTGCAGGCTTAGATACTACATGCGCACATCCAACAGATACACATACAGCTGAGAGACCAGCTGACCGGCCTGACTGCAGATAAACTCCTATATACTTTAGAAATGGACAAAGCAAGTGTGACATCACCCATTGATTTGTGGCTTTGCACTTTGAAACCATGTTGCTTGTTTGGAGCCACAAGTACACATATCTGTATAGGAAGGGAAGACTGAGGAGGTGGGTCTGACTCTTGAACCTGAGGGCACTGTCCAATGTCTCAATGGAGACCAGAAAATCTTCCTCTTCTGTCAGCCTAATCTATTACAGGAGGTCCTCATCTTACGTCAGAAGTCGATTTTGCTGTAAATCAGAAGTAACCCTTTTTAACCCTAATTAACCCTTTCACCGACATTACCCCGAGATCATTGGCACCCGAACGGTGGCTTCCAGGGAACAATCAGCAATATTCAGCCTTTTTACCTACTTCTCATCAGGACACGCTCTCAGAAGCTACTGGGTGCCTCTATTTGTCAGCGCTGAATCACTCGTGAAATCCTTGACTGACCTTTTACATTGCACAAATAACAGATTGTACAGGGACACCATATAGGAGTTGTCCCTAATGAATTATCCAGTACCACACTATCAAATGTTCTGTGAGAAGTTGTGTGTCTGTGGTGGATTGCCCATCTCACTGTCGTTCAGACATTTTTAATGATTCCCCCATTTTCATTAGTCTTTTTAACAAGCTTTCGTCAACCTCCACTTGCTATTTCCCTTCAGGGGAATCCATCTTAAGTGCTGTTCCATTAGTCTGATAACTCAACTGATGCCTCTCAGTTTGCTCTTTTTTTGACGGAGCAGGTTTGCAATTACTGCATGTAGAAGTCAGGAGGACTTCCTGCCAAGAATGCATTTAGATCTTCTGTCATTTCCAGAGGACAGCCCATCACAGTAGAACAAGTAATTTAGAGAGTTGGGTGCTCGGTGCAGCAGAGGGAGGTCGGGGGCTAAATGACAAACTGAACAGCCTCCAGAACACAAACAGATGTGTGAGGAAAAGGAACGAGCAGGCAATAAGACATAGATGGAGAGGAGAACATTCATGCTGAAAATAACCCCCACCCCCACCCCCAGTCTCACACTGATGCATCCACATGCTGTGCTGTGATTTCCCGGCCAGGGAGGGGAGCTGCTGGCTCCCAGATAGAAACAATCACAGCAGTGCTCGCGTTACGTCGTACAGCATCATGCAGAGTTTCATTTGGACACTGAAGCCATTCATCAATGGCAGCATTGATTTGTTGCCCTGTACTAATAAACATCCAGCCCAGGGCACAGTTTGCATGTGTGTGTGTGTGTGTGTGTGTGCGCACATGTGCGTGTCTGTGAGCATGTGTGTTAGGGGATTTTTTTTACACATATGCCATTCACACACACTCATGCACACAAAGACAAACAGAAAATTTCCCCTCCATCTGCAGGCTGTGGTGACAACACGTGGAGCTTAGCTCTAAGAGGTTTATTTCTTAACCCTCAACCTATCTCTTTCTTTCTTTCTTTCTTTCTTTCTTTCTTTCTTTCTTTCTTTCTTTCTTTTCATGCTTTCTCCCTTTTTGTGGTGTCAAGTGTATTCTGTGTGTGTCATTTTTACAGTCCTATCCATATTCACTGTCCTCTTCTGCCCTCTTTTATCACCCTCCACTTCTTTCACCTCTCCATTGTCCTCTCTCACTCTTTCATCTCCACAACGACCTACACCAGCTTTTCTCTCTCCCCTTTCTCTCCATGTTTAAATTTAGATGGGAGTTTCTCTCCACTGTATCCAGGCAACATGATTCCCAATGTAAAGAGCCAGCAGTGCAGGTCCTTATCCAGTGTTCCTCCTCAGGTCTCCTCTGTTGCTTTTCACTCATTTATCTTCCTTTCTACATCTCTTCGTCCTCCTTCAACTCTCTGTGTTCATGTGTTGCATTGATGTTCTACAGTTGTGTGTGTGTGTGTGTGTGTGTGTGTGTGTGTGTGTGTG
>OOFC01047403.1:0-28628 GCA_900323345.1 Pseudochromis fuscus
CTATCCTGCATGTTTTAGATGTGTCCCTCTTCCAACACACCTGATTCAATGATCAGGATCGTTATCAGGCTTCTGCAGAGCTTGATGATGAGCTGGTCATTTGAATCAGGTGTGTTGGAAGAGGGACACATCTAAAACATGCAGGATAGTGGTCCCCGAGGACCAGGATTGGGAAACACTGGGTTAGTGGACCTACAATAAATGTGCACAGTGGACATTGCATTTGCATATTGATTAGAAATGAAAAGCACCTGTCAAAATTGTCACATATGGGTGTATAAATCTAATTTAATGTGTTGAGGTTAATATATACACAGCTGTGACAATGAGTTGATTGACAGAAAATAGATGGTTTTAGTTTCAGCTTCACGAATGCAATGATTTTATGCTATACTGTCATATACTACATTACAGTAATCCCAATAGGACTTACATTTAGACAGCTCACAAGTTCCCAATATCTTAAAAATCCTCCTTTTTCCAATCATTATTCCAAAATCCTTAAACAATCAGTAGATGAAAACACAGAACAGCTGCAAATCCTCGTGTTTGTGTAAAGTTGAAACTCAGGGAAATTAAAATGATTATTAAAAATTGCCAAATAATTTTCCTGCTGGCTGCTTTATCAGTTATTCATATTGTTTCAGCTGTAATTCTGCAAATGGGTATTTGTGCAGTGAAGCCGCAAATCAGTACAAAAAAAGCTGCAGACTACGTTTGAACAGCCATTTTATTCCCAAGTGAATGTAAACCTGGGGATCAGTATGAAGATTCAGAAATTGTGTAAAAAGTCCATAAAAATGTAAAAATAGGAGAAATATTGCTGCAATGGGATCGAACCAGAGCATTAGCAGCAGCCAGTGAAGCACAAAACAGATGAAGATTTTCAGCCTTCAATCACACCGAAGAAACAAGAAGAGTATAATCATGACAATGGCAGAGACCCTCTCCAAAAAAAATACAGTCATTAGAAAGAGAAATTACGAGAGAGAGTGAAATCAAGGGGAAAAGAAAGATGGAAAGACAAAGGAAGAGAGAGAGAGAGAGAATAAAGCTTGTTGTTTTCTGCCAATCCTTAATTATCTGTCTCCGTTTATTTACTCTCCATCCATCCCTTTAAAGCTGCAGGGCCTTTAACACCCTTAATCAACCTCTCTCCCCAGCAGGGCCTGTAGCATCTTCACTCGCCTACGTAATTGACTCTTCGTGTTTGAGAGGCAATAAAAGTTTATGACTATTAAACATAACATCAAGCGGGCTGTCTTTTTACCAAACTATTAGGGGGGTGGGGGGGAAGGCACGTTGTGAACCGATAATTAATTGCTTACTCTGGGGAAGCCTAATTACCAATTGTTGGTGTTAATAGCTGATTAGCGGGTGGATTTGACAGCCCTGAAAGGCTGTCAGTTGACAGAAGAGAGGACGGGGCATCCATTGGTGCTTGGAGGTACTGGCATAATTGGTCCTTATTTTATTTTTTATTTTTTTTAAGTACACAGTCTCGTGGCGAGCAGGAAGTGACAGAGCTCTTGTGTGAATCCCAAGGCTCCTAGTTGATTTAA
Source organism: Pseudochromis fuscus (assembly GCA_900323345.1). Classification (NCBI taxonomy): domain Eukaryota; kingdom Metazoa; phylum Chordata; class Actinopteri; family Pseudochromidae; genus Pseudochromis; species Pseudochromis fuscus. Next base: position 1,563 of record OOFC01047403.1, read on the forward strand.
TGGCAGCGGACGTGGGAGGAAAAAAAAAAGCTAAAGGATAATTGACTGCTTGTTTAAACTGCGACGACTTGACTCACGCGTTGGATTCTTAGACTTATGCAGTATGTGAGATGTATGGCATAGCAGTTGACATTTACCCAAGTATTTCTTCACGTGTTGCGGCCCCTTCAGGACATCTATATTCGACAGCATCTCATCCCGGTGACACCTTTGGGTCAGAACATATAGAAACCGACAACAGTCGCTCTCCTCTCCTCTGTATAATTGGGTGTATTTTTAGGAATTGGTTTGAAATTGATATGGGAGACAGGGGCGCTGCTCAGTGATCCATCCTTTGGTGCCAACCTTGGTGGCCGCAGTGACAAATTTAGACATACAGCGTTCTCTTCCACCAAATTAGATCAGGCCAATGGGCCATGAAAAACTTGTCTCCGTGTCCCTGGGAACAAGTGAAAGCCAAACTGCTAAAGAAATTAACTTCCCAAGACAGAAACTCTATCAAGATTTCGGCACTCCACCACATTTTTCCATTTTATCAAACTGTGATGTGAACAAGCAGAAACAACACGGCAGACATCGGTTATGGCATTCGACTGCCGGTGAGATAAATCTGTTTGTTTTTGACACATTAAATGTAGATTATAAAAGAAAAGTTTATACAAACGAGAAGCTAAAGATATAAAATCACTTTAAATTAATGTTAAGGAACTTCCTGTGCACAGGGTTTTAATTGTACCCCACATAGGTGTTTAGTATAGGCTTAACTTAGCTGTGTTTCCACTACAAAACACTCAGCTCACAGAATACATATAACTTTGTTTTTAATGTATATAACATGTAAAATATCAGAGGGTTAATAAATGGACTTTTGTATTACTTCTGTTTACCATTCGTCAACTAAATATTACTAAGGCCTCAGGAAATTACATTTTAATATTAGATTCATCAATTCGATCACGCGTCAAGCAGAAATGTTGGTAATTTTCTGAGTCTTTGTCCAAGGAAGATAAGACGTTTGCCGTTCCTTTGCGACTTTGAATATCTCTGACTTTTTAGCGGTTGGCCACATAAAACCAGGTATTTGAAGATGTCACCTTGGGCTTTCAGAGATTGTAATGAGCATCAATCGCTCATTCATTCAAGAAAATAATCAGTACAGTAATTTATAATCAAAGGGTCTCAGATCAAGTCAATTCAGGTTCTTTATATGCATTACTCAGTTTGAAATAGGCCTTTTGTGGTGTTATTGTGAAGAGTCAAGGTGTTACAGGAAAAAAGGAGACACAAACGAAGTCGACGGAGCAAAGCTGTATATATTAGATGTGTTTTTTTCTCTTAAAGTCCTCTATGGCATACTGGTAACAAAGGAACACAGAACTAAATGCAGTAAATACATCCCTGCAGTTTTCTATATGGCCATACAGTACACAGCTAGGGAGATAATGTGGCACAGTGAAGGAAAGCAAGCCCCAAAGAAATACTGAAGGCGAGAAGGCCGGCAACAAAGCAATAACACAGACAGAGAACAGAAGCAGAAAATAATAATAGGGTAAAAGGCATTATTTTTCCCTTTTCTCAGCACAGCCTGAAATTCCACAGCAGATTATTTCTCTAAGTGCTGTGTAAGAGGTAGTGTAGAGGCTTAAGAGAACTTGTTGCATTATTGAAAGGAGGAATGAAAAGTCCAGTCGCTCCGACTCTGCTTTGCCAGAACGCATGGGAGAACACAGTCAACAGACAGAAAACTCCCCTCGTATGTGCGCATGTGTATATGTGTACAGACGTGAACAGATTTTAGCTGGCACTAAGGAAGGTGGTGAGTCATCCTGTTTCTAAATTCAGGGATGGAGTGAGAGCAGGAATTACTTTTGACAGAGGGATTGGAATCCGAATTAAACTGCCTTTTTATCAGTTAGTTAAACGGGGCCAAACCCTATCATCTTACAGCTGGTAATTTGGCACGGTGGCAGCCCTGTTTGATCAAAGTTTGGCACGATTCAGAGAACATTTTGATCATCTCTGTCAAAACCAGAGCTTGCAGACAGAAAAGTCTGGACTAATATTTTCTACATGAGGCAACTGGAAGTTCAAATTAGTAATATGTCAAAATTATAGTAAATGCTCAAATTGGCTTTGCCATTTTGGCCATGGAGGTCACTGCCATTGTGGAGAACCAATTCACTGTTCAATGTTGTGAAATAGTAGGACAAATAAATTAAATTTTAATAGCTGTCATTGCTGTTTTATGACAAACAGCCTCAGAGGCCCTCACTCTCTCAGGATGCATGAAAGGCCAGCATGTTGCTGTGGGTATACAAATTGGAATTGTCTCCAGTGTCATGCATTCACAATGACAAGGCAACTGCTGCTGGGTAATTCTCTTTGGTGTCAACTGTGGCTGAAAAGGATTGACTGCATGTAGAAGTTGGGGTGTAGTTACTTGAACTGAAAAGTGAATACAATACCAGTACCAAAAAGTGCAATACCACCAATGACCACTGGTGCTGACTCCAATAGAATTTCATTTAAAAACAATCATTACCTCAGTTTATGAAATACTAAGTCAATACATTTTTTCCATGAGTTATTCTGATGCCATTACACATTAATCACTTCTTATAATCTGTGTTCATTCTAAAAAGAATTAATTAGATATTAGCAGGGGCACTGCCAGGAATTCTGGGCTCAATGGAAAAAAAAGTGGGCCCCCCTCCCCCTGGGCAGCTGTTTTCACCACATATCTAGGACCTAACTGACCCATTAAAAGCTTTACATGACTCCAACTGTGAAGGCTTGCAACTATCTTGCGTCTTATAGTTCAATATTACCAGTGCAATATTTACTGCTAGTGAGTTGTACATTCAACAGTCTGCATACAGTATGCAATTCACTATTTCATGCAAGAGAACCTAAAAAATCTGCTTAAGTCTTTCTTTAACAGTCTCAATGTAATTTTTACTGTAAAATAATAAAAAAATGTTTTCTTTTTTGAAATGGTAAAAAGAGGAAGAGAGAGACATTCCCACAGACTCCCTGCCATGATGCTAACTGACATGTGATTAGATACAGTGTTGCTCACCTTCTTCACTGGGACAGGGAGACAGGGGACAGTTATGGGGAGACAGGGCTGCTGCTGACTCATCTGTTGTTAACTCTAAAGAAACAGGAACAACTGATTTAATATGAATATCTTGCTAAACATTCACCTGCACTGATTAAATGTTGGTTCAAAAGGAGTGAGATGTAAGCTAACACTAGTCTGCAGCTAGCTTATTTCACTATGACATTAAGCTAACAGGTTAATTTCTACCACTCACAGACTGTAGGCTAAGCTACCCACCTTTGTTGGAGAAACACTGGGTCATATATTGACACCTTTCTGTTGCCTCTCTTCTCTCTCCTTTCTCTATTTCCCGTTTTGAAAACTGGATTTTATCTTAGTCGTGTTTGCAGCACTGTAGCTCTGGCGCAGCTACTGACTGCTGCTGAGCACGGTCATGGTGAGTGCGCTAAGGCAGGGCCAAACCATTTCATGCAGATACAGAGGGGTGGTCGGTCAATATGGACATTTACTTTTTGGTCAATGTGGATATTTAACTTTTACAGCAAAAAAACAAAGATATTGTTTTTGCTTGTTTTCTAACTATATTTGAAAAAAAAAAAAATCACAACCTAAATAGCAAAATCATATTTTAATTTTTACCTCGGAGTTGTCCTAACTTCCCCCCCTGTATATTAGGCCTCAAAGAGATATATGTTTAGGGCTGTGGTTGTTTTAATTGACTGCCTCAGATGCTCCACTAAACCCACATCAAATCTGCTTACTTCTGGTTCCCAATGACCAAGATGGTGACATCCAAAGGCTAAATTCTTCCCTTCAAAGCAGTAAACCAATGGGTGACTCCACTATGCTTCGTCAATCATTTCTAAAAAGTCCAAAGTGATTCTTCAAAAAGTGAACATGCACATCAAGGGTTTTACTCCTAAGGACAAAATTGTCCTTTAGTATCCTAACAGAGTGACCATAACATTGTGACGCTCACTCTTGCCCTAAAAATGTACAGTTAGAATTATAAGATCTATTTCTGTCTGCAAAGCTGGTAGTGGAAAAAAAAGATCCTATTAAACACAAGGGATGATGGCTGTCTGCAACACTTGTTTTGCTGTATGTAAGTAGGCTAAGTGCTTCAGAAGATGGAAGAGAGCAGATTTTTTGTTTTGCATCTGCTTGGTGTCCTTTGAAGGTTATGGTATCTTAGAGATGCAAAAGTATGTAAATTACTCAAGATAAAAGATTTTAGTGGTAAGTTCAATGGCTGCCTCCATCCTCATAGATCCACAGACATTTTTCCTCGCAACATGTGGCCACATAATTAGCGTATTTAAGCAGTGCAGGTTTGAAAGTGTTATTGATGATCAAGGCTTATCTGACTAGAAAACTTGTTTTTTTATGAAAGTAACACAGCTTGCCCTCAGGCAGAGTTAAAGACTTCAAATAGGGGGTTGCTGGTGATCAGTCTGTTAAATATTGTTTCCTTCTCAAATAAAACAAAATGAGGATGCAAGGTTAAAAGAAAAATCAGCTGACAGCAGAGAGTGAGAGCGAGATGATTGGGGCTGGCATTTGATAGAAACCAGTTAGGATTTTTGTAACCCTGATGGCCATAAACCAATAGAGCAGGACTACCTGCGGGACGTACGAGCTGAAGACCTAAGGGCCATGTCTCTTCTTAACAACAGAGCGCAGTCACGTTCAATTACCGTTAACTTACAATCAATAAGATGACCTACAACACATGAGTGGAACTTGGCTGCCTTCACTGATGCCTCCATTTTGGAGAAAAAGAAAATCTTCTTCCACTATAGATTTTTCCCTTGTCCTTAGGCTGGTCAATTACATCAATAACTCCCAACAACAACAGCAACAGAAGAAAATAAGGTGAAGTAGCTCCTGTGTGAGTTCAGTAGCCTTTCTATCTTGACGTTCTGCCAGGCAGGTAGTAATTTTTTTCTTTTTTTTTTGTTCTCCTTTTTCCCTTTTCACAGCCTTCCTGCAATTTTGTAGCCGTCAGAGCCTGGCAGTATGGCAGTTTTACTGCACTCCCTCACTGCGTATCACGACAAGATGGAATCACTGCCTAAAGGTTGGCAGCCAGTGAGACATGGCCTGTATGCTAATGACAGCACGGTGGGAAGAGGGGCGGAGGGTGGGGGGCACTCTACCCAGGCAGAGCCGGTGCCAAGCCTCCATGCCAGTGTGAGTTACAGAAGCAGCAGTTTGCTGAGAGCAGTGGGAGGTCTCCATGTAATCACTTCACTTTATATTCAGCAGACAGCCCAGTCACAAAAAAACAAGTTATTTTTTTTATTTTTTATTTTTTGAGTTGAGAGCTGATGTATCTGAAGTGGGTGTGGTGGAATTGGAGGTTAGAGATGGTATATTTCTCTGCATACACATTTATGACTGTATATCTACAGCACCCATCAATCACAGGGAACAGTACTGCTGCAAAGCCCTATTTTTATTAAGATACCTGCAGTGGGAATGTGACATGTACTCCTTTTAGTGATATGAGCTTGTTTTATCAAAACTGATTATCAAACATTGACCCAATAATCAAGGACTGTAGGGGTCAACAAAGGGTCTCCCCAGCTGTGCATCATTAGTGTCCCTTGTTACTAATCCCTCTATTCTTTAAACTCTGAGCGAAGTTTAAAAGAAAATCCTGCAGAAGCCTATTTTTATTCATCTTAAGTAATATTCCCTTTGTGGCAGTTTCAAGATGATTTGTAATTGTTAAGCTTCTAAAGTCAAAGGGTGCGGGGTACCGAGTTGGACAAAAGGATTGTTGGAGCAATTCATGCAGACAAAAGACTAAAGATTTGAATGGGATGAGAAGTGAGGATGTGGTTTGCTGCATAAGTGAGGTCTAAAATGGAGGGTCTGCCTGTCAGTTCAGAAGTAGGAACTAAAGCTGTTTCCCCAGACAAGAATATCAGAGGCACAGGGAACTATATGCACACTCAACACTATGAAACTTGTTATTCCGCCCACCTTTGTTTCTGCCTGCCAAGCAATGAAATGGCGGGTAGCTATTGATCAGACTGTGTCTATCCAACAGAACTTGGCTGATACCTCAAACAGTGCTGGTCTGGACCCTGTGTAATGAAGCAAGCACAACATAGAGAATCTTTGTGCTTTGAGGCTTGACAAAAACTTTGACCATCCTTGATACTTTCTCTCTCAAAAGGCAGTGACGAAAGTACTTTGTCGACTCAGGGCCGTTCCAATTAATGGAGGGTTTTTATACAAAAAAGTGTGGAGTTCGTGATGGACTGCTGTGATGAATGAGGTGGTGATTTATATTCCAATCTTTGCCAGTGGTAACCAAAAGAATGAGATTGTGCATTCAAGTAGTCAAAATTAGTTAGACCCAAATGGGGCATAAGTCAGATAGTATGAGACTTTGAAACTTATGGAATTTAGTGCATAATTGTTAAACTGGCTACAAAATAAACCACCAGTTTTTCTTCAATAATCTTTTCATAACTCCCTTGATTTCTTTCCTAGAAAACTATCATTTTTATTGTTATATTGTTACTTTCTTTCCACTACAGCTGCTTGTTAACCAGACATCATGTTGCTGCCGGTATTGGTGTTCTCTAATTAAGGCTGTTCGTTTCGACCTTGGTTCGTATCGAGTCTAATCATCCTCAGGTCTACTCCAATTGGATTTGACTGTCCGCAGTTTTCCTTGGAAATTAATTTGTGCACATCAGAGTCTGACTTACAAAGGTCAGGATTCAGAAGAAGGTAGAAGCACAACCTGCTGCTCCTTGACACTGAAAAACGGCAGTCATGATGTTTTAAGCATGTAATCAGGATGCCGGTATGTGCTTATTACAAGTACCCTAGGGCATATCCATAAGCGCATGAGGAAACACATCTCTGCCCTGTGTGAAAATGCCCTTAGGTCTTATTAGTAGAGGACATGGCTGGATAAGAAAGATCGTCTGGGATACTTTGCTGAACTTGCTGCATTGGTGACCCTGACCGGGATAAGTGGGAGACAATAGACTGAGACTAAGGTGAGCTCACAGTTGCAGGGATGTCTGAACTGTGTATGTTACCAGCGACAGCCATCACTCCCTAGACAAATCATATTTGTTGAGCATATGGCTCCTGGGCGGCAACCAAGCTTTTAAGATAATCTGGTTTCATGGAAATGTGGTGTCCTCATCGTCCACTGACACGATCTAGGTACTGCAGTAAAGACCAGATGTACACAAGAATATACTCTATGGTCTGTGCTCAATTGTCTTTCCCTGCTTCTACATCAGCTTTAAAATAGTTGTTTTTTGGGAGCCATCTAAAAACCATACTGGTCATACTGGCTCCTAATCAGCTGAATATCCAAATGTGTTATCAAGAGCAGGCACTGATGCGAGGATAAAACAGTTTGTCCCTCTTACTCGGCACGTCAAGGGTGATGAAATGAAACAAGGGACATTAGCGGGGCAAACAGATGCCGGCAGACTTGAATGTGACACGCAGTGAAATTATGTGGATGGGTACCAATGGAGAGGAAATGGAAACAGATCTGCATGCCGAACGATTGATTATGATCCCCTGGCTCAGTCGAACACGACCCTTCATTTATATGATAAACAGCTAAATTGTAATCCAAACACTTGTCTTACACTTTCCTTGCATCCCCTCTCATTTAGCGGAGCTGCTGCAGAATCCGTCATTGTTCTAACCTTGTGTTTATACTATTTTCCCACCTCTTCGCTTCCTTAGTTTACATATCACCACAGCATCACTCCCTCCTTAGAGTTAGAGGCGAGAGAGCATGCAAAATTTGCTTCGTGTAGCATTACCCTACACCTCAGCGGTGTATTTCTTGATGTCTGACTCATGTCTACATGTAGCATTGGCCCGCAGGAACGAGACTAACGTGTGATATTTGTGTGCAAATTGTTCATATCGCAGCATTACTTGGCGAGCTTGGGTGTAATTTACATTACTATGTGGCTGCGTCATGCAAATTGCCTGTACAGAACCTAAGGCCATGTCCCATTCAGTGTAATGCAACCAATGTAGCCTCCAGCACAATTACATGAAACAGAATGGAGTCAATTAGACACAATGACTAAACTAGACCTCTGTGAAGGTGAAAATACTGATTCTATGCCAGTGGTAATTACCCTGTCAAAAGATTGTTGAAGAATGTGTTCACCCATGTCCATGTACATCTGAGTGCACGCAAATGAGTTTGTGGGTATGAAACATTACTGTAGTCATAAATAAAGTATTTCATTTGTGACCCAGAAATAAAAAAATCATTTTTCTTTTTGCTCATTTTTGTGACCTTTAACAGGGCAGTGTTTGTTTAATGAATTACAAACATTTTTCTACAGCTAAAAAAAAAAAAAAAACACAAGACAAAATGTCCCAAACCTCTCACCCAGCACAGCTAATGAATCACGACACATACAAAGGACAAGACAGGCTGAGAGAACAAAAGTCAAAAGAAACACAGAGCAAGTTTGAGCATTGTTTCAAGCCAGTGCGAGATGTGGGCGAAAAGATAAAGGGACACAGAAATGAACATGAAAAGGACAAAGTGACAAATGTGCATATATCAAGGTCACAGTGCTTCCTGAATTGGGGAACATTTCTGCCTAGTGTATTCCCTGACAAGATAACTTTAAAAACAAGCAGAAACTTACACTTGTGATGCACGATGATCAAAAGTAATGAGTTGTATTCTCAAAATCTGTTACTTATCTTAATGCATAGACTCTAGCCCTCCCCGGTGCCCCATCTCTGCAGCCCTTGTGGTTTACAAACGCACAGTTGCTTGATGTTGGTCGCTGAAATAATGAGGAGCTTTCTTCTTGCGCGGCACCTTTGATATGTTAAAGCAGTCAGACTCACCAACTGGCAACAGCATCTGAACTGTACAACCTTACCTTCTGGAAACTAAAAGGAAAGAGGCGAGAAAGATCAACAGAGAGAGAGAGGGAGAGGAGGAGGAGGAGGAGGGAACGAGAGAGCAGGATGAAGGAGTGAAACCGGTAAAAGAATATGAGCCTATATGACCCCCACGGAGGGGAAATGGATGAGGTTGGGTTCCCACAGGGTAGTGCGACACGAGTTCCCTACTCATTCAGACCCACTCATGGATGATTGACAGTGCCACTGGCATATCCAAGGAAATAGATTTGAAGGGCTACAAAACCCCTACGGGGAGCAAGCCAGACGAACACCCTCTGGGTGAGTGACTGGAGAGGTTAAGTTGAGATCAGGCTCACTGCCTCACCCAGTAAAATATTACTTAAGTTCAAAATCATACAAGCAGACCTCTCTGCTCCTGTGAAGCAGCAAGGGAAGGTGTGACTACTGCCTGAGCAATGCTTTTTTTTCTCACTCTGCATAAGACTAAAGCAAATCCACATTATTTTCTTTTGTGTACAGGCAGAAAATTAGCCCACAAATGCCGCTGTCAGGTTTGCATCTCAACCTTAAGTCAACCTGCTTTTAGTTGTAACATTATTTTTTAATGGACTCTTATAAACCTTTACATCAGGGGTGGGCAATCCCGGTCCTCGAGGGCCACTATCCTGCATGGTTTAGATGTGTCCCTCTTCCAACACACCTGATTCAAATGACCAGCTCATCAACAAGCTCTGCAGAAGCCTGCTAACGATCCTGGTCATTTGCATCAGGTGTGTTGGAAGAGGGACACATCTAAACCATGCAGGATAGCGGCCCTCGAGGACCAGGATTGCCCACCCCTGCTTTACATCATTCGAGTGATGAAGGTAACTAATTTACGGAAACCCTAACAGGACGTGGTTAACTATATTTTTATTTTCTCTATTTTCCCGTGATAAGATACAAGATACAAGATACAAGATACTTTATTGTCATTTGAATATTCCGCAGAACAACAAACGAAACTACGTTCCCCTGTTTACGGTGGGTGGGCCGCTGCAACAGTCGTCGCACCGCCATCTTACCAGAATAACAAGATAATTCCAGGATTATAATTTTCTGGCGATCTAGAAATCAAAACAAAAGTCTGATCACTGTCTTCATCCGGACCACGATGTCCACGCTGCTGCTGCACACAGTGAGCTTTACTTCTGTTTGTTTGTGGTTTTGCTCATCATGGTTTGGAGTTATGTTAATTTGACATTAATGTGGTGCAGTCACCAGAAAATTATCTCTTAATCTCAAGAAAACGACCTTCGTTATCTCGACATAACGAGATAATTTATCCTATAATTGTTGAAAAAAAAAAAAACGAACTTTATTTTCACGTTATCTCGAGAAACCAAACCACTGAAAACCACTGAAATTATCTCGTGATCACGGGAAAACGGAGAAAATAAAAATATAGTTAACCACGTCCTTTTAGGGCTTCTGTACTAATTCTTTGTGAATAATGTCAGACTAATTTTCACAGTTTTTTTTTAAACAATCTGATTGCAGGACTGGCAAAACTTGCCCATATACAGAGAGTCATGTTAACACAACAGAGTCATCAACAGTCTCCAACACCAGCCTTTAGGTTGCATTTATAAATTTAGAAAATCTGACATTGATTAGTGCAGCAAGGGGTAAGAACTACTTTCTGCTGTGCTTTCCATATCAAACTCAGATAGCTGGGTTTTGCATGCTTAACTAAGGTGCTAATCAAATCTGATTACAGCTATACCCACTGAGCTTACAAAACAATCACACCCGGCAGACTATATAACAAACGGCTGTGGCTAGGTTTCCTTCAGCCCCTATTAGCTCGAGTTATGGACTTTTTACCAGGCAGAAGGCAGGTTGTCAAAAATATCAGTAGAATTTCAAACTCATTACCCAGGCATCCCCCAGAGAGGTGGTCTTGTACCTCTGCTCTATTCACTGTAACACTCACGCCGAGAAAATACCTGGAAAATACCAGCATGAAACAGCTTATAGGACTGAGGCCTTTGTTGAGGTATATATATAAATACTTTAACATATTAGAAACTATAATGTCCTCCTCACTGAAAAAGACCACTCTTGTTTAGCACATAAGAAAATGTTGAGCATCTTTAAGTGCAATAGGGCAATCATAGAAAGCATGCTCGCCGTCTTACTACCTGTGTGGCATGGCAACTCCACAACCCTTGATATGAAACTGCAGACGGAGCTTCAAAAATAATTGGCTGTAAACTTGTAAACTTTATACACTATTTCCGAACTATAATGCATCCCACGGAAAGGTGTTAAAATTTAAAAAGACGTCTCATATTCCACAAAACCTCTGCTCAATCATCTCCCTTTGGGTAAAACACTCAGCAGCATTAAGACAAGAACATCTCCTTTTCACAACAGCATCTTCCCTGAAGCAGGATACATCTCAAAGGCCTCACTGGTTGTACAAAAGGTGCATGCACTGAAATCTGGCACTTTGAGAGCATTGGACATAGTCTGCACTATGTTGTGAGTGTATCCACTGCATATTATGTGATGGTTATTATGTGTGTCCTGTGATCATTGTTTGCTGTTGGAGCAAATCCCAGTCAAATGATATGACAAGATGATTGAATCTGTATTGGTGAAAAAGTTAAACAGAATTTATGTACTACAGATACCTCTATATGATTTTTTTTAAATGTCAGCTCAAATAATAATAATAATGATGATTAATTCGCATTAAGGAAACCATCAAAGCTTCACAATTTAAAAAGGGGCACTCCACCAATTTTCCACATGAACTTAAATTTAATGACTAGAGTACTGCCTAGCCAGAAATAGCTGACTAACATTCACGATAACCTGATCATTAGGATTATTTGACTCGGGCATGGAGACAACATGCTATTGGAGACTCATTTTCAAACTTAAACATTGTTTTTGATGTTCAAGTTTTTGATTTAGACGTGAGTAAATTCAAATCCTTATTGTTTTTTTCAAGTGTATTACTTTCAAGATCCCTATTGTTGAGAAGGTGATTTACTAAAATTATACACTTATCTTTTAATAATTCAAAACCCAAATAGAGCTGAGAACTGGTCTACATTGTCAGCATCTACACTAGATTTGTTTGTATTTCTAACTCAAACGAAGACCTTATATTGTTGCCCACACTGGTTTGTTTGTTTGCTTGTTTCTCTGTTGATGACAGAAAAATATTGAACAGATCTTGATGAATTATTTTTGAGAGATAGGGTATTATCCAAAGAACAAATTACAGTAGCTTGGGCTGGATCAGGGGGTGGGATCCAAGTTAAACACCTTTTCTTCATCAAAACTCTGGAGACGTTGACCAGTTCTCTGCAGGTTTATTGACTAAATAAAAGGGTGAAAATGAAAACAGACAAAGAAAGAAACATATTGAGGAAAAATAAACTTGCTGTACACATATGTACACAAATCAAATAATATATTGTGTTTTAAAGTATTATAAACTTTTGATGACTCTAAACATTGGTAATGTCGCAAACAAAATCGATGGATGGCTTAGTCTCTGGAATGAAATTGCCATCGAAATTCACAAACACTAAACAATGAACTGCAATTGAATAATCAGGAAATTACATAAGACAGTGCTTCACATGACCTGAGACGTAGGCAGATGTTTGCAGAAGGAAAGAGGCAAGTGGAAATGGTGTGATCTATGCTTTGTACATCTCCTTCATGACCAGATTTTTAAAAAAAAAACAACTTCCTGTGTCTCTTAAAGGGACCACTGCATAACACAGAAAAAACAATGAACTCTTTCAAAGAACTATTCAACCAAACTACAACAACAAGACAGTGAAGATCTTGAAATCCTAGAAATTCCCCGATGTTGCAAAGGCCAAATGTTTTAATATTTTTTCAATTTCACCACAACAGGAAAACAGTCAGTGCAGCTGGATTATACCTTGGAGGTTTGTGCTCTCCGAGTGCTTTCTAGTTCTTATTGGGATGATAGAGAGCAAGTAAATAAGACCCTGTGAGGGTTGTACAGAGCTACAATTGGCCTTCAGCTTGATAACTACCTTCATGTTCCATTATACTCTGCCAATGTTACTGCAAAGGCCTGGGCTCTCTGCAGCTGGGGTATCAGGATGTTTGAAGATGTACCATGATTTCCTGTGGGACGGCTGGTGGTTTGACAGTGTGGATGGGAGGAAGTATGAAAACCATTGATGTTCTCTACACAGCAAAGCCTTTTTTCCCCTCACTGGACAGTGTTGGATCCGACTATAATGTCTCGAGAATTGTAGCCTAGCAAATCCTTATGCTGTATTATTAAGTCGGAGCTGTCCTTGTAAAACTGCTATGTTATCTTTATACTCACCCGGATTGATAATAGGTATATATTAACCTCTAGCGATGTATATTTTTGAATACGAACCCGATTAATTAACAATCTAATGAGACACAAGTAGTAGAAATGAGATCTTCAAAGGCATAGTCACACTGTTGATAGTCAATCTGTTAATTTTCCTAATACAAATATCACTGCGCACACGATTTGATTTGACCTAAAAAGTGAAACTTTCAGCTCTATTTGAGCCTTTGAAGAAGCAGCCTTGGAGTGGAGTGCTCATCCACTCTCGCCCTCTGTTTATTTCTCTCCTCTGTCATCTTGTCTTTCTCTGTTTTCATCTCCCTCTTTCACCTTTGTTTTCTAACACTTTGGATGGGGAAATGATGAGAGGGGGCAACAAATGATAGGAAGGACAGTCACCCATCTGTTGCCTGATGCATTATTGATCCCTGGCTCCCATCAGGGTGAAAAGTGAAGGCCCATACACACTGATACAAATGCACACACAAAAAAATAGTCCACACAAACAAGCAAGCAATGTTTTTTTTTTGTCTGCTTCCTGCTCAATTATTTCGATATGTGCGTGACACATTCAGATTATTCTCTGTCACAATTCCTCTACATAATTCTGGTTAATAAGCCTCTATTTCAGTCAATTTTGAAGCAAACAACATCTGACATATCAGCAACGAGGTGCTCTGAAAAACCTCACAACAACAACAACAGCACTTCAAAAGGTTACAAATAAAGCAGGTGACGGTGGTGAAAGGCGGGTAGTTTTATGATATACTATGAAATAGCTGTACAAGTTGACAAGATGCGTCAGGAGCACTGAGGGCAAATTACACAGTAGATTAATTATGGGGAATGCGTGGACATAGTGCAACACGATACAAATGTCCCCATCGCCAGCCTGTCTGCAGAAAACAGATGAGTTCATAAACAGACAGTGGAGGACGGTCTGTGTCCCGAGGCAAGCGGCGTCTCGATACGAGCCGTACGCTTGCATGTTGTTGTGCGACTGTGTGCGCACCCTGAATGTATGTGATGAAACCGATGAAGAGTGAAGTGTGAAGTCACCCTCCTCGTAAGTTTGGGTGGGTGTTTATTTGCATGCATCTGTGGAAATCCATACGCGCTTCCTCCTCACTTGGTACACTGATTTTGTCGGTATACTGTATTGCAAGGGGCCTGTTTTGACACTTTAATTACGTCTCCTTGTCCTCTCATGCTTGGGGTCAGTGCACTGACAGCAGACTTCTTAAACAACATAAAAAACTGAAGGGCAGAAGTTTCAACTGAATTTGACTGCGAGCAGATTTATACATTCTGCCTTCGGGGGGTTACGACGTAGCAGTAGAGCCCTTCACACTTTTAGTGCCTTCACCCGAGGCCCCAATACCACCGTAAGCTGTACAAACATAATTACACCACAAAGGACAATTGTAGTTTATTTCAGCTTACTACTTTCTTTTTCCATAGTCCTATTTGTACTTGTCACCACTGTTGCTATAAAACAATACTGGTCTGTAATTACTGGAGGGTATCACCTCCATTGCAGCTGAAACTCCAGATACAGTTGCAGATAATCTGGCTAAATCACTGTATTATATCTGTTTGTGTCTCATTGTGACTGAACCAACTAACTTTATGAGAGGAGGAAGAAGCAAGAGGACGAAGACGAGGACAAGAATCCATTTCTTACTCTTATATGTCTTAATATTTAAAGGATTATTAAACTCATTGTAGATTACACATTCATAAAATTGACGTGTCGTAGATGATTTTAATAAAATAATTCATAGAAGAGTGCAGGAGAAGTACAGATATCATTTTTATTCCATATGCAGCTTCATCTTTAAAAAACTGAACAGTGACATTTCCAAAGCCTTTCCCCAGTTGGCTCCTAAGTGGCTCACTTATATATTATTACATTTACCTCTGCCAAGAAGGTTATGTTTTCACCTGTATATGTAAAAACTATCGAACGGATCTTGATGATTTTCTTTTCATTAAATTTATATTCTTCTGGGAGAGAGGGATATAGAGAGAGAATCCCTGAAAATCCATATCTGCCTTGACAGAGGTTTGTGCAGTTTAGTTATATCATACATCTTCTTTCAGAAAGTCATTAAGTTACATTTTCTTTTTCTTCTTCTACAGTTTACATTTGATGTAGATGCAGTGTTCTGAGGAAAGTACAAATCCAATGTACAGTACTACTGTCCTACAAATACACATTGCCTCTGAGTAGTAGTGGAATCAATTAACACAAACTACAGCTGCACCAATATTGGAAAAAACAAGACATTGCATTTTTTTGTTTTGAACCCTGCAATACATATATTGCGATATGAAAATATGAAAAGTATTTTATGTTGTGCTGCACTGTTGCCATGTTGAGGACAATTATCCTGCACTGATCTTACCGCTCTGTGAATATTACAAGTATGGCTTCTGTCTGTGTTTTAGAGATACTTATTATCTTTTATTGTTCACTTTTATTGTGCTGGGACCTGAGTTCATGTTGGAACCTTTCTCTTACGATTAACACTTGTAAAGGCTTCCGAAATGTTTTTATTTTGTTTTGGACGACATTCAGACCTAGCTTTGCATTCATCGTGGTGCAGATGGAAATGGTCAAACAAATTACCGTATTTTCCGGACTATAAGCCGCTACTTTTTTCCAACGCTTTAAACCCTGTGGCTTAAACACCGGTGTTTCTCATGTATCGGCGGAATGAAGCTCGTTAGCTTTTTACAAGCTACCAAGCTCCGTGCTGCCGATACATTTAGCCTCGTCACATCAGACCCGGTCAGAGTGGCGCACATAAAACTGTTCGGATAAATTCAATAGTGGCTTATAGACAGGTGCGCTCAATAGTCTGGAAAATATGGTAGTTGTGTTTCTTCTTGTTGTGGCAAGATGTGCGACACAGAACACGTGTTTGGTCAATATCATCCTTCTTGTAGCTGAAATAATTCCAGATAAGTGACATTGCTTTTTTTTTTGGCAGCAAGCCTTGGTTTTCGGCAATTTTCTCTTGTTTGTTGCTTATGTTTCAATGTTTTTACCAGCGACTCCCTCCATATGCAGGGGCGTGGTCTGCTTCAGCAAACTAATAAGAACAGTTGGTTGATGCAATGTGTCTCTTGAAATAAGATGAAAACCTGTTGAGTTCATTTGCATCCTACATCGCAGATCCGTGCAATGTAATTTCTGTGTACACGTACATTACGATGCTCAAATGATATATCGTGCAGCTTCAACACAAACTTTTTTTTGTTTTTCGTTTAGGTAAAACAATGAATGGAAGACAGAACGGGCATTTGCATGTACACCACTTGCAGCTGTGAAAGTATGCATGTCTGATTATGGAGCTGGTTTAAGACACTGATCCACCTCCACTGGTGGACTGGAGTTGTGTCACAGCTTTGCGTCAGTCCCTCAGCCTCAGACTCCCATGTAAGGTTCTGTCTCTTCCTCTGTGCCCCGGGTTCAGGTTCAATAAATGGAGGATTGAGGGGTACGTCATTCCAGTCATTCAATTACACGCAGCGGACATGATTCTTCACAAATCGCGAACACACACCTGTCCCTCCTCTATCAGTAACTCCCTCCCTCTCTCTCTCACTTGCTTTCCTCTTATTGTTGTAATGGAAGTCTGTAAATAGGGCCATTTTGAGTTGAACAAGCTTCAGGATGAATTACACTATATAGGCTCTACGAGTCAAGGCAGCAGTGTAATGGATTTTTCCCTTTTCCATTTTTTTCCTCCCTCACTGTCTCCCTCTGACGTTATGCATTCTGCCAACCAATGCATGCAGTGTATGAAGTGGCCAGTTGAGGTGTGGGAACAAAGGATTAGATTTTTTTTTTTTTTTTAAAAAGGTCTATTACTTCGAAGGCTAATAAACTCAGTGTTTCTTCTGAAGAGGAGAGATAACTTTGTCCTTGGCTTGCTCATAACCTCATCAGAATTGCTCAATGAATCACAGAGTGCCATAACTCACGGCATGGGCAGCTGTGATACAGCTACGAATTACCCTCAGTGGAGGGTGGGGAGCTGAATATTGTGTAGCATTGTGTAAAGAAAACATGTTCGAAGGCAGATATACTGAATAAGCACATACCTGAGTTTGTTTGGTTTATAAAGAGGGTTTCCCTACATCTGCTAGAGGTGCACAATATGTGATAAAGAAACATGTAAAATGTAAACACACAAACAGTAAGAGCAGGTCCATTTTAACAAAAAGAAAAGTTATTTAAGAAGTCATGATCAACCTCAAACCAGACATGGTACAATATCTTGTATAGTTTTTCCACCAAATATTTTATGAGATGAAACACTAAACATAAAATCAAAGACAGTATATAAAAGACATCTGTATCCTTTGTGACTTAACCAGGTGGTTTGTGGGATTTGCCCAGCGGCATCTTGGTTTTCTGAGGCCAGAAGTGACCATATTTGGATAAGATTGAGGAGCCGGGCAGCAGCAAGGGGGTGGATCTAATCCATAAACTGTACACAGAATCGATGAAACCAATCATCATCCTCTGGGTAGTTACCTCTGACTGTGAAACCAGGGGATCAGCATTTGAACGTCACCATGTTGGTTGTTGGAGCCAGAAGAGACCATATTTGGACACAAAAGTCGATCTGACTCTTTGAACCCGAGGACGCTACCCAATGTGTACGAAACTCGAGTTCAGTCTTCCCTAAATATTTCTCCTTTATAGCCTAATATCCATTTAATTAGGATTTTTCTTTAAAATTATCATTACTATTATTGCATTATTTTGCACTTCTGCGCTAGCGTTACTTTTGCTTTGTCTATTTCTATATGCAGTCCGTGTATATTCAAACCAGCAATGCCCCAAATAGACCTCTCTTTGAGTCTTAATATCTACTTAATTATAGATAGATGAAGCCTCCAGCTAATGACATCACAATGATTTGTGATTAAAAATGCAAAACATAAACTCAATGACTTAGTATTGTATTTCTATTAGAGTCAGATTTTTTGGGGAGCTAGCATCTAGTGGCCATGAAGGGCATTGCAATTTGTAGCAACTACATACTGGCTTCACTTTTCAGATGTGGTGACTGTATCTTTTATACAAAGCCTTTGGATGAAGCCAACGGCTGACAAGTTTTTCCACTGGTCATCTTTTAAACTTAAAGTCGTGGGAAAATGAGTGGGCTACTATAAAAATACCTGGTTCTTAATTATTCGTCACACATGGCTTAAAATACTCATAGTAGAGCTGACAGTGTACACTTCAGCCTCAGTCACAGGGCCATTATGTAGCCTAATTAAAAAGCATACACACACACACACACACACACACACACACACACACAAAGCTGAATCAGCCAAAATAGTAGCAGTCTACAAACACTCTTTGAGGCCCCTGTGTTTGGTATACACACTCACACAGACACACAGGTAATTTTACTTGTGAAGACTTTTCCAGCTTAACTTGTCTCAGACAAACTCAGTAGGGGCTGAGCTCGTAGTTGTGGATGAGAACGGCGCAGCAAACAGACTTACATTGTGAATTAACAGGATTAAATGTTTTAAGAGGCTTGTCAGGTAAACCTGAACCTGCCTGCCTAAAGACTGAGACTGACTCTGAGCTACTTTCAGCCACTTTGAAGTCTCTAACTATCTCATCCATGACTGGCATATCAGAGAGCCTGTACAACACACGCCACGGTGCTACAACACTGTGATTTGGCATGCACCGCTAACCAGCACCTGCTAGCATGCAAAAAAAAAAGAAAAAAAAGGGGGGAGGTGTACACCTGCACACTCACAAACACACACAGATGAAACACATGCAAACTGAGGGTTTATACACTCAAGAGGTGTTTGACATATTCCCAGCTTTTGGTGGTGCAAAGCCTCACCTCAAAAAAAAATCTTCATGAAATTCAGTTACTCATTTCCTCATTTGCAGCTCTGACATGACACTCAAGAGACATGAAGAGCACACAGTTAAAAAGGGGTAGAGAAAAAAAAATCTCATCCTCACATACTAGAGATCTACATTTACACATGAAATGTGAAGAAAGAGAAATATAGTTTTAATAACCTTCTACTACTCAGATATAAAAATTATATAAAACAGAGAAAATAAAAGCAGTCCATCAAAGGAAAAGAGACACTTCCCTCCTCTCCTGGCTCCGGTGTAACAACTCTTTATAAGAAAGAATTACTTTACAAGTCAATATTCTCATTTCTCTGGAGCATGGAAATATTTTTTTCTAAGTAGACATTAGACGTATGAGTCACATCCCTGTAAGGTATGGATTCCTGGCATTTGTTGTTACACACATCACATTTTCCCTCTGTCCACCTACATCAGGTTCACTGATTGCTGATGATTGAGACTAAAGTGGAAAAAATTAACCCAGAATCCTCTTGCGTTGCATCTGGCTTTGATTTCAGAAGCACGAACTCTGAGATGTAGGAGAATTTCATGTGGGTTTCTAGTGGCAACAAGAAAATGCACATGCTGCTAAATGAAATTATAAACTATACAGATCCTATCTCACGTTTTTGAAAGAACTGTATATGCTCTATAGTGCTATGTACCCAACAAGGTTTTACTGAAATAGATTCAATCTGTTGTCTCAACAGCAACAGCCTATTATAAATGATTGTCCCTCTCATATCCTACCAGTGGCTTTGATATACAAGCAGTATTATTAAGTATCATAAATTCTCAAATAGTGGCCTGGGTTTTTATTTACCTCAACGGCAGAAGGCATCAGATCTGTATTTAAGGGCAGCTTGTGTAAGGAGCAGGCTGTTATTTCTAATTTCTCCTGTCAAGTTTAAACACCATAGTTATATTTCAGTGCAAAGCTTTTAAACACACAATCAAAATCTTTACACATTTTTTTTTTCTGTTTAATATTAGTCTCTGATGACTAGCTAAACTGACAACAACTAAAAAATGTTTAGTTAAATTAGGAATTACCGTATTTTCCAGACTATTGAGCGCACCTGTCTATAAGCCGCTATTGAATTTATTTGAACAGTTTCATGTGGTCCACTCTGTGGTCTGATGTGACAATGCTAAATGTATCGGCGGCATGGAGCTTGCTAGCTTGTAAAAAGCCAACGAGCTTCGTGCCGCCGATACATAAGAAACACAGGTGTTTAAGTTCAAAGCATCAGAAAAAAGTAGCGGCTCATAGTCAGGAAAATACGGTACTCTTAATAAATTGGTTGATTATGAATCAGTGGTGAACCAGTTATAATCAGTATTTCAAATCACTTTAAAGTTGCTCTGAAATGACATTTTGAGAGTATCTAAGTTTTGTATGTCTGAGATAAACAAGATACGTAGGTGGGGCAAAATGTTTCGAGCAATTTGATTGGACCATTGAAACATAACAAAACGCCACAGCTAGCTAGCTAACGTTGATAATGTTATGACTACATATTGCTAAATACAATCCAAGCATACAAACCAAAACCAGGTTTAATTACATTCTATATAAAGTGTAACACAGTAACAAGTCATTTCCTTTTGCAACTCAACAAACATCAGAATCTGGGTCAGCATTTTACAGTTTGTTTCACTACTAAGTAATAACAATGTTACAACAAACTACTGCTGCTACTCTGTGTTTTCTGACAACAACTGAACTTTGATGTAAAAATAAAAACTTTTTGGCATCATTAGGTAAGTGCAATATTACCAGTGATGTGGACTTCTGGTAGATGTCAACTGATACTGACTTACACTGTGTTCTATTTAAATATTTGCAAATCTTTCCTCGTGAGAAAGTGTGCAAATAATTTTATTATTCCCTTTAGAAACAGTACAGTTGCGAGATGGTGCAAAACAATAGATAGAGCATCACAAAATGGGCCTTTTGCAACAAAACAGACCGAAATGGTGATACAATTTATAACTCCAAACACAGCAAGAGACACAGAGGAGTGTGGACTAGTGCTGCTCGGTGACAGGGGTACAGTGTGTAATGTTGCCTTGCAGTGGGTGGTATCACCACAGATCTCCTCAAAGCTTTAACAGTGACACATTTGCTCCCTCTCCAGTCGGATCTTCCTCTATATTATTAATACCTCACCCAGGAGAGGGAGTTGCCTACAGCTAGTATCAAAGGCCTGTGCAGACACAGCACTTCCTTCTTTATTAACAAAACGACTCTCAGATCAGGGCTGCACATCACGTACAGAGCGCCAAGAACACAGCCAGAATCAAACAATTTGAGAAAAGTCTCATGTCTCCACTAAATTCAGCGGGTCTAAATCTGTTTTCAAACTTCTCTTCAGTGTTTTATGTGTATTTTGATCCATTTTGCATTTTACAACTCTCACACAAAACAACATACAATAGTGTTTACATAATGTTTTACCTCCATAATATGATAGGGGAGCTCTTTGATTACAGTTCAATCACAGACTAATTGATGGGAAAATAGAGACGAGACAAAAATATTCCCACTCCCAGTTTGATATGTCAGACTGGAAACACACAATTGTACTTTGAGAGAAACTGCAATCAAGTAGATTTCAAATGTCCATAAGACTCTATCCTGAAGTAATAAAAGTCAGGGCAGTCAGCGGGTTGCTGCAATAACGCTGAATTTTGCCTAAAATCTTGAGTCATTCACACAGTGCAGAAGATGTTCCCTAAATTAAAACAGCCCATCATTTTGAGAGATTTCAAGTCTGAATATTGCAGCCAAAAATATCTCAAATGCCACCATCACACAGAAAGCTTTGAACCCAGCAGTAACAGTCTGCAGCAGACTGCAGTAGTTGCTATGGAAGCACATTCTTCAAGTCTCCAGTGTGAATAGCACTGGCCCTGCAAAACTTTACCTCATCTCATGTTTGTAATACCTAAAGTGAAGGCTGAAGTCATAAAATCCTGTTTGAATCTCATCACTTCCCATGATCACATTTTATTATTACTGTCCACTGCTCCTTATTTAAATATAGATATTCAAAAGTGATCTGCTTTCAAACCTACATGCAGGCAATTTAAACAGAGGAAGAAAAAAATAGAGAAGCTTTTTACTATATGCTGAAAATAAAAGGTAGGTGGAAGCTATAGCTTTAATATACCACCTTTCCAACTTCCTGCAGTTGTTCAAACATGGGATAGGTTGCTGTAGCATGAGACACTGGGTTGATGGAAAATTGTAATCTAGGAGGGGGTCTGACCCTTGAACCCGAGTACACTGCCCTTGCCTCTGTCCATTTCTATAGTCTGTGGTACAAACTGAAAACAGTGAAAATTCACAACTTTGTGACATCATAATGTTTTGTTGTTTTTGGTTTTTTTTTTAAATCCACACACACATGCAGGATGATAATCTCTACAATCTGAGACAGTTTGGAGGAGGTAGGTGTAGGTTTGTGCTTATTCAGGACTTCACTGTTTAATTTAGCTTCATGTATATAATGCCAATTCATAACAATGACTTTACATAATAAGGTCAGGACCTTACAGTGTTACAGAGACACCCAGCACTTCCACTTGAGCAGCACTTGGCTACAGTGAGGAGGAGAAACTCCCTCTCGATGAAAGAAACCTGACAGAGCTGGATTTAGGGTGGGCGGCTGAGTTTAGGTGAGAGGAGAGAGAGGAGATGATATAAATATCATATTTCATATTCAGGTCCTGTGACAAAAACCGTAAGTGAACCTTTTACACTTTGTGGTTGAACCCCAGTCTATGGGCAAGTTAAGAAAAAATGCATTAATAAAGTTCATTTCCAGCTTTATATAAAGATTTATAGTTGTAGCCTCCTGTATGGTAATTTTCATAGACTGCAGTTCAAAAAAGTTTGCTTATAATGACAAATAAATGCAGTCCCTTTAATCACAAGCCGTATGTAAAACGTTTTCTATGTATGCCCATGTTGATTAGTGTTTATGTGGGAAATGCTTGAAAATGCAGAATGAAGTTGAAAATGTTGCTATCGGGAAGTTAACGTAGAATGTTAACAACTGTACAGTATCTCTGTACACCTGTGGTTATTTATATGCTGCAGTACATGATATAAATAAATCAAAGAATGTTCAGAGAAGAATTAGAGAACACATTCAGTTATTAAGAGTCTTGTTGCTTGAAATAAACTTTAGTAGTTTTGCAGTTTGAGGCGGAGTTCCCGAACAGCTACGATAAAAACCGAACAATTATATATCACACAACAACCTCGTGAACAGATTTCTGAAATGGAGAGTTTTCTTCAGGCTGCAGATCGAGCACTTTTCTCACACACTGAAACACTGCTTTACCTCATGATTTTAAACTCCAGGTGTAGTATGAACACCCAACATTGTAACACTGTTCACAAGAGATAACATGGAAAAGCATAATAGGTCCTCTTTAAACTTTATCAGGGATTATGTGGCTTTATGTTTGTTTGGGACTTCTGACCGACACAGTCAAAGTCTATCAAGTACATCTTACAGTATGACATATTGTCTTCAAACTATCGACTAACGATACAGAACAGGACAGAGATGCACCATCTCCTTTTGTGCTTTAAGAGAAACTCAATCACAAAGGGCAATGCTGCGTTGCTTTCATGGGCTGGTTTTTAAAGTGTGTTACCTTCCTGGCCACAACCCCATGCCTCTTTTGAAACCATCAAACGTGCTTTAAAGTGCATCTAAGTCTTTCAAAAAAGGCACAGCAGCATTTTGTCCCTACTGTGACTCAGTACCGATTTACCCCTTAAAAAAAAACATTTTGAAATTAAAATATAAATATGAAAGCTCTCTGAAGGTGACATAAACAGTTTGCAGGGGGAGACCTTGCCCCGTGTTGGCATGACAGCGGAGAGGTGAATGAGCCAGCAGAGCCGTTCACAACATTAAGGCTCATTAAGGCCCTATAGTTACCCAATTAAAATGAATGATTGCTGCAGGAAATACTGTGAAGAACTATGTACACTGCTCCGAGCTCAGTAAATGCAGTTTATATTCTCAGTTTCTTGCACTCCTTTGCACTTCCCTAAATTTAATTTAGATGTGATAAGTGAACTAAATGCAAGAATATCATTACCGGTGGTTTTCACAGAGCAGGGAGCTCCCAGGTGGTGCTGAAGTCGATCTACGGGGCACAAAGTTTAACAGCCATTTGAAAAGATCTGGCAGCTCTGCTACTGAGAATGTTTAAAGATTAATTCAATCTTAAAAAGAGACGTTATACACAAAATACACTCCTGTGGTTGTTCTTTGAAAAGCTGAAAGCGGCTCGACTTCAAGCAGGTGAAGCTGTTGATGAGTAGGACAGAAAAACACGCTGATAGATCATGTTTCAATCAGTCAGGGATTTTGTGAAGATGTTTAAGTAAATCAGAAAGCTCTCTGCTAGAATTGGTGGGATCTATTAGATGTATTAGCGCTCTGTTTTAAGTTACCGTATTTTCCGGATTATAAGCCGCTACTTTTTTCCGATGCTTTGAACCCTGCTGCTTAAACACCGGTGTGGCTCAAATATCGGCAGCACAAAGCTCGTTGGTTTTTACAAGCTAGCAAGCTCCGTGCCACCGATACATTTAGCCTCGTCACATCAGACCCGGGCAGAGTGGACCACATGAACTGTTCAAATAAATTCAATAGCAGCTTATAGACAGGAGCGCTCAATAGTCCAGAAAATACGGTATAACATCGCAGAGGTGTGGATTCATGCCTCGAGGCATCTGCGACTTGCAACCCTGAGTTTTCTCAAACAACTCCAAAGCTGAAAAGTGACATTGAATGTTGGCCAATTTCGATGACAGGTTGTATTAATGCAATAAAAATGGTCACCTTGCCTCCGTTTTGAGACACTCTTTCTTCAAGTGGTACCATCTGGCTAATCTTTGTAATTTTTACTGCCTGAGGAGTGGGAGAGATTTAAAAAAAAAAAAAAAACTAATCCACAAAATCTGATTTCCCTTGGTCCTGCTGTCTCGGAGGTGTAGATAATTTTCAGCAGTGACAACACATCTTAAAGACAAAAAGGAAAACTTTGTCCTCAGGGGCTCTGCCTGGGCCTTGACCCCTTGAAGAAACAGGGATGGTGAGGTAAGAGTCTGGATGAAAGCTGGAGGGGATCTGTAACACTGCTGCTGAGTTTTATACTGTACACGTAATCAAAAAATCACAACGGTGGATCCAATACTAAATCACATGCAACACAACTCTGTCCACCCCCCATGGACTAATTATGAATAAGTGTATGATGAGACTTCAAACAGTTCAAATCAAGGTTTTCCTTTGCAGAGCCCCTGACTGAGCAATCAAAGACAACGGTGCCTTTTTATGATTTCAACAGTTACTGGTTCACTTATCATCTGGCTGCGATTTAATATTGTTCTGAAGCACAGTGTGAGCGTTTACAATTTTAAACACCTCAAAGCTGTGAATTCCCACATCCGGTCCTGAGAGTGCCCCCTCACAGCGGGCTGGATATTTCTAATTCTGTTCAACTGTATCACACATCCTGAAAGTGCTTGTCCCAGCTATACATTAATATTCAAACCAATAGAACATATCTGAAGCGTCCTCTCACAGCTATGAGTGGAAAATTACAATTTCACACTGTTTCTGTTCTGGGCTCATCTATTACTGCAACTCCCATATTACATCTGCCAGGAGATCAGGTGTCGACTTACATTTCACTTTTCTTTTTTTGTGGAGCAGCTTAAAATGTGTTCAGATATGTTCTAGAAATAAACTTCACTTACTTGAATGATTGAAGAAGGCAGATGTTCCCCTAGGGGACAATTAATATATCTATCTATCCATCTATCTATCTATCTTTTAAGTCTCTACTTTCCAGTGTTCCCTGCGTCACTGCAGCAAGACTATAGCTCACTTATTGTAGAAAGAGAAATACGTTTTACATGCCTCTCTGTGCCCTCAGGGAGCTTCAATCAGGAGCATCACTGCAGCTCAGTCAGCTATCAGAGTTGAGGATGACACTTCAGCCACCCAAACTGATTTCACAGTATATACACAAAGATGACAATATTGATTACTTCACATTTTATAACACATTGTCAAAGGTGAAGCTTGCTTTTTTTTTTTTTTATATGAGTCCACTGCAGAGCATATACAACATACTGAAGCCAAGGGTTACTACAGCATGTGACTGGCAATATATTGTTTGTCATAGTTATGATTGATGGATTTTTATTAGTTTACTTGCTAAAAGCATCTTTATTACTTGTCTTTTTTACTTTTAAAAGAAGTGTATGTTTTAAACTCCTGATCTTTAATATTGTGTCGTAATGCCTAGTAAACTATTTCCCCAACTATAATGTGTTACAAGTACTGAACTCTGACAGCAGGGTTACTAACCAACATTTACACAAGTCACATACACACTGGTTTTTCACTGAGGCATGCAGTTGCAACGTGTCACTGTACTGTAAATAATACAAAGTAAAAATATAGTAATCCATATTTATCCAGCAGCTACAGTGCCAAAAATATTCTGCTGATTAATGGAGATTAACCAACTCATAAAACTCATTTATTTTAAATGAAACGTTGTGTTGTGTGTGGCATTTTAATAAAAAAAAAAAAAACTTTTGTTGTAACAAATTTTCCATAGTTATACAAGCTAACAAACACATGTTAAAAAAACTATTCAGAAAAACATTTTGTTCTAATTCACTTTCACTCACTGAGTCATGCACTGATTTAAATTTTAGGAAATGTAATGAGAGTATTAAATATGAATTTCAATTTCATTTATAAAATAGAA
>OOFC01047406.1:3079-13468 GCA_900323345.1 Pseudochromis fuscus
TAATCTGGTCCATCTGAAAATCAATAGGCTTCAAAAACAGGAAGCTTTAGGGGGCGTGCTTAGTTTGATTGACAGGTCTGGTCTCCAATAATTTACAGGTGGTCAGCTGTTCTTATGAGTGATCTGGTGGTCCATGTGAAAATCATTTCATCATCAAACCTGTTTCACTTCCTGAGGATCTAAAATGTTTTTCCATGTTTTCTGCTGTAACTACAGTTTCATAATGTTGACTGTTCACACTACACATGGTCAAAGTTTCAAATCATGAGGTAAAGTGATGGTCCAGTGATCTCTGCAGGGGAAGATGGAAAAATGATGAATGTCTATCCCTGTCCAGTCAACAAAGTTACCTTACTTTATATGTTTACCACACAGACTGTACAGTACAATGAAGTCACCTGTTGCTTCATGTTACTTTCTCTGAGGTTAGCAGTCAAAAGTAAAAGTGTCAAAACAGCCCGTTTGAGACAGATGATGAAATGAGGTACGGCATAAATGGCCATCATAAGATAATTATGAACTAACTGGCAAACTACTCTAGAAGAAACCAAGAACAGAAATATAAAGTGGGAAAATGAGCATAAGCAGTAGAGACATTATTAAAACCCCACTGTGGAGACCTCTCATCTACCTGTGAATCATGTAGGACTCTGTTACCTTTAGTGCTGAAGTCATCCACCAGGATGATCTCTTTGAGGAGGTGCGGTGGAGACCTGTTGAGCACGCTGTGCACCGAGCGGAGCAGCGTGGACCACACTTCATCCACAAAACAGAAAATCACACTGGTTGTGGGTAAATCATCGTGGACCATATTCTGAGCACACCTGAAACAAAAAGAGGAGAATCCTGGTTTGTGAACTTGCAGCATGTTAGAGGGGCTAGGTGCAGGAGGGGACTCACATCTCAGGCCTGGTGTCCGGAACGGCCCGGTCCACCGGGATCCGGTCACTGAGGTAGACGTTGAAATGGCCTTCATTCCATCTCTTCTTCACCTCTGCGTCTTCATTACTGCCAACGACCACAGCCTGACCAAACTGGCCCACGGCGTTGACATCTCTCGGGGACTGAGTCATGTCCAGAGAGAGCACTTTGTGGACACCTGGTTTCCTGATGGCGCTGGAGTTTTTCTTTAAGTTGTCTCCAGCGGGCAGACTGATTGAGGGCTTCAGGGCCTTCTTCTCCCCTGCATTTAGATGACTGCTGTCAGCCGGCCCAGCCTGCTTCTCCTCCTCCTCCTTGTTTGTTTCCTTTACTTTCACATCCTT
Source organism: Pseudochromis fuscus (assembly GCA_900323345.1). Classification (NCBI taxonomy): domain Eukaryota; kingdom Metazoa; phylum Chordata; class Actinopteri; family Pseudochromidae; genus Pseudochromis; species Pseudochromis fuscus. The sequence continues at coordinate 4,345 of OOFC01047406.1, forward strand.
GTTGGGAGGCTGCTGTGGTGTTGTTTTAACAGGGAGTGTCTGCTCTGGCTTCGGGCTCACTTTCGTTGCCGTCTCAGCAGCTTTATGCTTAACATCCAGTTTGTCTGAGGCGTTTTGTGCATTTTTAGCGAGTCCTATCTTTGAGGTTGGTTTGTGTTTCTGAACATCTGGTGGCACTTGGGCTATACTAGACACATCTAGATCTAAATTTACAGCTTGTTTCTTCACTGGAGAGTTCATCTTTGGAGTTATATTATTTTTATTACCTACGACAGGTTCATCATGATGTTTAGAAACTACAGATTTGGAGGGGACATCTTTGGGACCATTATCTCCTTTTCCTTGAATAAAGTTCTCCTTTTTTTCCTCCAACTTCTGCTCCCGTTTTCTGCCTCCGCGTCTGTACACCTGGTCTACTTTGGCTTCAGGACTGTGCGCTCCTTTCGCAGCGTGCGTAAAACCCACGTCCAGCTTCTGCACGGGGTATTTGAACCCTCTCCTCATCAGCTGCGTGACCCTGGGTTGCTGCTGCTGCTGCTTGCTGATCTCTCTCTCTTTGATCACTTGCTCCTTCAGCAGCTGACTGTTCGCGTCGTTTATTGACATGCGGAGCGCAGCCATGTCAAACAGCAGCCAAATGACAGAGGCCACGAAGACAAACGCGAGAACCCTCCCACTGTCCCTCAAGTATCTTCTCATCTTCATCATGATTAAAATATTTTTTATCTAAAGCAAAATATCAAATGTGTGCGTCAAAGTGTCATACCACTCCTGGGCTCCTAGTGTTTGGAGAAGTGAGCTGCCTGCGTGGCATGTTAGACAAATTACGCACAACAGCAGCAGCAGCGGCGGCGGTGGTGGTGGTGGTGGTGGTGGTGGTTTTCAGAATCACGCAGCTGGGTTTGACTCCCGTGGCACAACATAAAGTTATCTTATTTCCACACCGTGTCCGCTCCCTGTTACGCTCACCCGCCCGGTGCCATCATGTCCGCGTCCCGACGAATTCCAACAAACTCTTCCTCGTTGAATAAAACTTCAGTGTTGCAGGCGTCGTGGGTCTTCACTCCACACCACACCGCGCCACGACGTGAACTTTCACTGACACGGTTTGAAGTTTGAGGACGTTGCAAACCCACTTCCACCTCGTCAGTAAACTGATTGGACTGACGCGCAGGAAAAGTTTGGGCCTCCGTGGTAGACACACATGTGGACACAAAGCAGCAAATACAGCCGTGGGAACCGGAAGTGTGGTGGTTTGCCTTCAAAATAAAGTTTTATCTTTAATAAAAGATTTAGCCTGCTTGTTTGTGTTTCAGTCAGATAGACAAAGGAAAAACGTTTAAGATGGTTTTTTTTTTCAAAAGTGATTTCACACATTTAACACCGGGATCTGGTAGTTTATGTACGTTAATATGATAGTTTACTTGAATAAAAACACAACATTAGTAACAACAATAATAATAGCCTACTTGTTAATAATAATAACAATAGTAATAGTTTTGAAAATAAAAAATATACTACTGAAAAAGGTACACAATTCAAAAAGAAGGATTGGTAATTGTTTTTATTTTACTTTATTGGTTACAATAGGTACATTAAAACGTTGAGTTACTTTACTTGATTATAACAACAACAATTAGTATAACATTTCAAATGTCTTTGTATTTTTTGTATATTTAGTTAAATTAATATTTCTGTATTTTTCTTATTCTTTCTTTGGTTTTCTATGCTATTTGCACTTTGCACTTTGTTCTTTCCTCTAATATAAGAATCCCCCTGTGTGGGATCAGTGAAGTTGTACTTTATCTTAATACAATCAGGAAGTTAAAAACAAAGGTAAATTCCTTTTTGTGTAATTGGTTTATGCAGATATAAAATAAATAATAATTAAAAAAACGTTTAAAATGTTAATTTTATTTGTTCCCCCTCTAACTTGTCTTTGTCTTACTGTTCCGTGGTTTTTATTTTATTTTTTTGGAAACTAATAATAAATGTCAAAGTTGACTTTTGCCTGCATCGTGGTTTCATCGTGCCATCTTACACTGCCTCTTGCAACATCCAACTCCATCACTGAACCAAACTCTCTGTAATGAGAACTTTACTTTGAAGGTCTTATGAGGAAGCACTGTGTTAACCCGGCGCCTCCTTCAGGGTTCAGTCAGTTGTCCAGAAGTGTCAGTGTTAATCTGTTAACTACGCTGTGAGCTGAGTGTGCATCTTGACAGTGGTTGATGTGGACTGAACCTCAGGTTGGAAATACTTCCTTCGTTTGTATTGAGATTAAGATTAATAAATGAAGACTCGACGCAGTGGGTGGATTTTATTGTGAGAAACAGGCCTGACCTGTTTTAAAATCCGGTGTAACTTGATTCACCACTGAAATCCATCAGGTAGGTATTTTGGCTGCTGTCATCACACATAACAGCAAAACAAGTGTAGAAGAGTTTATATTTAGTTGATTAAATTCTTGATCCATGATTTTTTTGTTAATAATTATAAAGAGAATATCAGCTCATTTCTCATATTTTTGTGTTATGTTTGGCACCATAAACCTAAAGTTAGCCTGTTTCTGTCATAGGTGTTGCATCATTACATCATATGTCTGAGGTGAATTATTCATACATCTCCAAAGAGTCACTAAAGAAAAATCTTACATTGGGGTTTTGCCATGGGTTTCAAAATTGAAACCAAAGTGGAAAAAAATAAATACCACTAATTGCCACTAGAGGCTAGTTTCATAAAACTCTGGCTCCAATTGGCTTCAATTCAAAAATTGTCATTTTCAATCACGAAATACTCAGTCAGTACAGTTTTTTCACACATCCATAATGATGTCTATAGTTAAAGTCAAGTTTCTTATTAGTGATATGGTGGGCAAACTGGAAATCAATTGATTTACTTCAATAGAGGAAGCTTTAGGGGCCTTTAGGTTAGATTGACAGGTTTGGTCTTCAATAATTTGCAAGTGGTTTAGTCTCAAACACTGGACAGTGTCTTTGGGGTCAAGGGTCGGACCCACCTCACTCCTCTCATATCCAAACACAGTCACTTCTGCTTCCAAAAAACCAACAGGACCTTGCTCACATGGCAAAATCCGGTGACATCATGGTGACTGCATCCATCTCTTGTATACCATCTGTGGATTTTTCATAAATGTGTGACACATTCTCCACAGTCACATTTACTGAGTTCAGTTTGTCTGACCGAGAAAAGAAGCTAAAAACTTTCAAAATCTACACAGTTAGTTAGTAGAGAATGGAAAATGTATTCAAACAACTGATAAATAATGAAAGATTCTTCCTAATTTTTTGTTATTTGACGTCTCCTATGCCAATTAATCAACTCTCACTGTATGTGCAAGACACAGGCTCCTGTTTTTGTGCTTACTGTTTCACTACAGGTCATTTCTCCTGATCTTGTGTCTTTCTCACCCTGTGTCCATTTAGTTTAAGACAAAACACAGTCAAATCCACCAAAACGATGCCGTCATGAGCGTGAATGCAGAAAAACGGGAGAATAAATGAATAAATTGAACCCAGTGGATGCAGCATATAAGCTTGCACATGCGTTTGCAGGGCTCGGGGGCTATCCCGAGGCCAATCATTTAGCTAACACGCTAATGAAAGTGTGTGTAGTGTGGCTAAGGGCAGCCGCCATGGGAGGCACCGCCCCCCCTCCTCCCGCCTCGTGTTGGGGGCTGTTAATAGGCTGGATGGAGCCAACAGTTCTCCCAGGAGAGGCCTGCTGATGAAGAGGAAAACCTGTCGTTGCCTCCACTAATCACTGCCTAATGGCTGCAGTAACACACGTTTTACAAATGTGGTTGTACATGTGTGTACCAGTGGGCTGCAGAAATACTGCAGTTTTTTAGGGGTACTGGTAATGTGTCACTAAAACGTCCACTGGGGAGCATTTTGAGTTTGTATTCCTGGTAGTGTATCATGTGCTTCTGGGAGGGAAAGGAAGTGTTGTACAGTTTGTTTCCTGTCTGGTGTTTCCAACATATTTGAGGTTTAAAAAAAGCAGTTTAACATACAACTTTTAACAATGTGTTTTTAACTTTTGCACATCTACTTTAGTGGACCACAGCAACATTTTAGTGTGAACAAACTAAAAAGGTCAAATAATCCATATCCAAATGAAAACTGGACTGAAATCTACTATCAACAGATTCATTGGTTTATTCATTTTGTAATTTTTTAGTACTTCAGCCTTCGTAAGCTTTGATTTCTGTTTTATTTAAGTTCATGATGTTGACATATTTTGAATCCAATTCTGTCCTTGTCCCCTGAAGCAGACGGTCCATCAGAGGTCCTCTAAGGAGACAAACTGTCGGTGTGTAACACTTAGTGCAACACTTCTATTACCTCATGTGTAACACTGTATTTCTTTTTCAAAGTTTTCTTGCATGCTAGGTTTTATATTTTTCATTTGATCATTTGATGCTGTTGTTTGTTTCAGCAACAGTTTTCTTCTGTCTTATGCTGTCTTACCCTTTGGTATTGCATCACATCACATTGTATCGTACCAAAAGAAAAGAAAGAAGAAAGAAAGAAACAAAGCTTTATTTTGTCATTGAGCATACAGTGCAATACAGTACAGTACAGTACAGTACAGTACACACACACTCAATGAAATTGCATTTACACCCTACTACAGGCCCCCCGTACTGTACTGTGTGGTATTGCATCATACTGTATCTTATTTTATCTTGTCTTACCGTGTGGTGTTATATCATATCCTATGGTATTATATAGTGTTGAATCATACTGAATTGTACTGTATCTTCTCATATCTTATCGTATCGTATCATATCTTATCATATCGTATCTTATCATATCATATCATATCATATCATATCATATCATATATCATATATCGTATCGTATCGTATATCATATCGAATCGTAACTGAAAACCACTTACAACCATTTATCACTACTTAGCATCAGGATCTACTCCTGAGTTATAAATGCATTTTTAACAGATTGATTATTTCAGCCAATCAGTCTGGTTTGCTTTGATGCTACCTGTTGACCTCAATAGGAAAACGAGAGAACTAAAATACCCACTTTTATTAATGTACATATACTGTAAGTGCTTGTTGAATGACCTCACCGTATTGTCTGTAAGAGCTCACAGCTCCACTAGTATTGAGTTTTGAGAGTGTGGTGAGTCACCCTGACAGGAAGGAAGTTCAACACTAATAACATAATGGAATATAAGAAGCATGAAAAAAAAAGACATCCGTGACATGAACTGCCGTGACGTTTCCACATCAAAGGATTACACAAAATTAAGCCAAATGAAATCTCGCATTGACACTGGCACGTGTAAAATGAGCAAAATGCACTTTGTATGATATCTTTGGAACATGTTAATTAGGCCCTGGAATTAATATAACAACAGTTGGTCTGTGTAATTTCCATAGAGGTCATGTTGTGCTAATATGGCACTCGTTGAAATAGACAGCCGGCAACAGTATGGTTAAGTCTGACCCACTGACATTTCCAGCTCCAAATTATGCACATTGTGTGAATTAAATTAATTAGAGAATTCATTAAGAAATATGGCTCGCGGAAACGAGTATAATATTTAGTTATGTGATGTAATTTTCTTTCATTGTTAAAGCTAATTTGTTTCATAACACTTCCTGCGGTAGTTTCCCCCCCTGTGCTAACTATGATGTATGTAATTTGTTAGCCGTTTAATTAATTGTGATTAGAATTAGTGGATGTACGGCTTGTTTTGACAGATGGTTCCCATCAGTGAGACCTTTTACACAATTAACTTATAATCAATTATATCCCCGTTTTCTTTCTGTTTGTCTTGAAGTTTGTGTGGAAAACATCCACAGCGTATGCATCATATGGACGGCTTTACTCTGAATACATCACAGGAGAAATTATCTGTAATTGGCACAATAACATAAAGCAGGTAAACATCTCTGATTCATTTCATGCTGCAGTCAGTGACACTTTCATCTGTGTTTAATTGTTATGTTTAGTTGTTTGATTATATTCATGGGATTCTCAAGGTATTACTGTTATTACCCACTAAATGAGAGTACCATAAAACATTTATTGATGGCTTTACCTCACAGGATTTACTCAGTCACTTATAATTAATGGCTTCTTTGACTATAATTTTTTACACACATTTTTATTTATTTATTTTTTATTTAATGGAAATTTATCTGTGGCCAAAAACCTGTAAATTAAAAAAAAAAAACAAAACCTTGAAAGCTTTTCATCTGCATTGTTGTTGTGCTTGTTTTTGTCCACAAGATGGAGCTTTAGTTCTGTTCATGTTGTGCAGGAAGCTGTGGGAAGAAGATCCTTCACACTTCAGGAAAGAAGCTCCAACAAGGAGTTTTATGCTTTAGTTTTATTCCCTTTTCTCAGATATTTAAGTCTAAAAACAAAACTAACATAAAAAAACTATCCTGCACCCTCCAATTATTGATATTTTAAAAAAGATGCTAGGATTTTGTGTGAAAATATGTTGCTTATATAAATGTCTACAATGATAAAAGTGTAGGTGTGTTATTTTACAACATAACATGATCTACAAACCCCTGTGATGCAAGGTTCAGATTATTTTCTTCATACAAAAAACTGCCACAGAGCAAAGGAAACAACAGCAACTTTTGCCGTGTGGAGGTGGAAAATCAAAATCGGATAGAAATAGAAACAAATAGAAATACAAAAAAATAGTGTTTTTACTTTAACAATAATGGGATAAAGGCAACTGAACTGATTGAAGTGTTATTTTTGCTCAAGTTATAATCTCCCTTCATCTTGATGTTTTAATAACTAATTTTCTTCTTTCATTAAAATGATTTTGCTGGTTCACATTTCATATCGCTGTATCTCATGTGTTCAGGTGTCAATCCTGATTTGTAAGCCTGTAATATTTCACCCAAACTGAATAACACTGCTGTTTAAGAAGTCCACAGCCTTTATCATTTTTCTCATCCAGGTGACATGAAGGTGATACTGATTTTGGCTCCCACCGGATACGGCTTAATGTCTGACATAAAAAAATAACTACATAATTTGTCTCAATCCAGAGGGCTGACTTGGCATGGGCAGCAGCAGTCCTAAATGTCACCCTGTAATGAGTTCTGGCCAAAGGTACACAGTTAGGACAGTGCCCGCTGGCACCTGGGATGCCCACTGGCCACTGGCTTTTTTAGCCCACAGCCATTTGGACAAACCCCCTGGTTTTCTTTGTGCACGATTTGCATCCAAACAAAAAGTTTCAGCATGATGAAGTTTCATTTTCATGAAGTCATAATAAAGAAAACAGCAGTTTGTTGCACTGTACAGATGTGCTTCATGGTGCCGCCTCTATTACTGCTATTAAAGTGTAATGACAGATAAGATGAGGAAGATAATGCACTGATGTCACGGAGAGGATTGAAGTTGCCACCCTCCAAGTTGCTTTCTTCTTAAACGGCTCAGTTTTGAGGAACTTGACTCCTTTTGTTTGGCTGCTGTGGGACCTATTGGCAACATGCTGCGTTTATTATCTTACAAAGGCGCCGGAGATGAGGGAACATTGTATCTAAATTAACTTTTCCCATTTCCTGGTGAATGAAATCAATTCCATCCCTTTTATGTTACTTTTTTTCATCTGCCTTTTGTCTTGTTGCAGAATCTTTTCTCTTTCTCTCTCATTCATCTGTTTTGCCCTTTCCTTGATCTGATAGCATTAAACATATAATTAAGTCATAAAGGAGGGGACTGATGAGTGTAGCAGATGGTAATTGCGTCCTACATTTGAATGAAATGATATGCATTGCTACAATTTACAGCCTTCGCCTCATATTTTATTCAGCAACCTTTTATCTCTTTTCCTGCAGAATTATTCCGCAATAAATTTAGACATCTTATCAATAGCCGGAGTGATAGTGGGAGAAACACGGCAAAAAAATGAGCCTCCGCCGTTTAATGCTGTTTAAAATAATTTTCCATAATAAAGGAGCTATCAGAGCTGCTCTATCACTGTAGAGAGGCGGATAGTCCTTCTTCCTGGTGAGGCTGCCTTTGGTTTGTGGACAAGCTGTCACTCTGCTGTTAGTCTGGAGAAATGTGAAAAGACAGAGCGAAGTTCAGCTGAGGTTTGTGAAGCTCTCACAGGCGAGACAGAGCACAACAACTCCCAAAAAGAAAGTTTGTACTGATTTTCTTCAAAGAAAACTGTTTTGTGAGGTTTTTTTTTTAAATGAAACAAATAAAATACAGTTTTCCTGATTTACTACAATCATGAGTGCAGGCAGTTGAACATGAATCATGTATTTACTGCAGTACAACACCAACAGGGGAACGTGCACAACCTCAGAGCCAAAAACACAAGTACAACCTGAGGGTCAAAAAGTAACATTTGTTATTTCTGAGGAAACACTCTCACACAGTCTGCACTGTAAAATAGATCTGTAATTCTAAAGGATTTTTTTTGACACTTTTATGGATTTATTTATTTTACAAATGTCTCCTGTATTTCTTAAAAACACCAAAATCTAATGTAAAATAATGTCATAAAAACATGCAACTGTGAATTTTTGTGTTAACAGTTGTTGTTTTTCTTCCTTTTTTAAACCTTAAAAGAGTTTTGAAATACATTTGACTAATATCAAGTTAATAAAACATCAACTGAATTACACATAAAAACCTTGATTATGCTTAAAAACGATGTGACATTCACACTGTAAAAAAAACTGTAATTTCACTCATTGTTTTTTGTTTATTGTACAGACTGCTCCTGTGTTTTTAAATACAGAAAAATATTAGTAAAATTACAATAGAGGGTGGATTACATGCCTAATGTAAAACAAAAACTTTAAAAAAATCTATAAAAGTGAATGAATAATCAAAAAAATGTTTTCAAATAAAAGTTTTGAAATACATTCACAAACTTCATTGATTTTACAAACATCTATTTTTATGTCATAAAACAAATTGTCACAGTTTAGAGTTTAGTTTATTGATTTGGTCATGCTCAATAAAATGTGGCATGCACACATAATGTAAAACAAGCTGTAATTTTACGGAATTCATTATTTTATAAATGATCTTCTCTTAATTTGACAAATCCCTTCTGTAGCTATTTTAAATACACT
>OOFC01047406.1:14770-33408 GCA_900323345.1 Pseudochromis fuscus
GGGGGTGGGGGGGACGGGGCATTAGCAGGGGCAAGTATACAGTACATACACAAGTGCCTCTAGACCTTGAAGGTGGTACAGAAGTGCTTTCCACATCCAGACACCCCGGGCGCTCAGCGTTTAGTCATGATGCAGGTCCATTACCTTTAAGTACAAGTGCTTATGTTTGGTTGCCTGTTTTTTACAGCCCCCGCTAGCTTGAAAGGAATCTACCCGGGGTGACCTGGCTCTATTTATTGATGCCTCCTGAGTTTCCACTTGCCGGTAATAGACTGGAAAAACACAGATAATATGTTTGATCGATCAACGTGAACAAATTTCATTTGCTGGGGGATCAATAACAGTTTACAGTCGACAGAGCTCAAAGAACTACATTTATTTGTGCTTTTTTTTGATTGAAGCTGTCCTGGTAAGAAGAAGCCGGCGATGCGAGCCACTCCAGATCCAGGCCCATGTGGCAGGCATGGACTCTTCTGTTCTATTATTGCCAGCAATCTGTATTTAAAACTAATATCAGTGTGTGCTGCATGGCTCGGGGCAAAAGGCGCCAAACCAATCTGATATACAGCATGTGTTTCTGTTGGGTTCCTTTGTGATGTGAATTAGAATGTGAAAAATAACAATTCCCGTACATTTTTCACTGGTATCCATTTTTTCATTTGTGGGTGTAATGATTAGATTTTTCTTTTTTTTTTTTTACCAGCAGCATGATTTGTATTATTTTTTCACTGTGTTCAAAAACATAATAGAAAAGTGATGTGGAACCAAAGGGGGGAAAAGGAGGAAATTAACAGACGTGCAGAAGAAAGACGTTTCCATGGCTCAACCTTTTGCAGTTTTCTTCATGTTTTCTGCTTTTCATGATCATGCTCTGTGAACACCCTGCAGACATGAGAGCCTTTGCTCCGTGTCGCACAGTTCCCGGTCGGGCCGCTACCTTCTGCACACACAGACAAAACAGCATGAGATGGGAAGTCCACATGGATAAACATTTACTACGGTAGGTGTTGCTCCGGGCGAGTGCTATTCAGGGGGAATCTACTGAGTGAGTATACACCGGTGTTACGGCAATAACCTTCTTATGGAGGTGCTTCTGCAAAGCTTTTCACTTCAGAGTGGGGTTCATGTTGGGCTCAGCATGAAAGGCTACAAATATGGATGAAGATATTTGTCATATTTTTCAAAACTTAGAAAAAAAACATTGATGTGCCATCATGAATCACACCTTTATACTGGGTAAGGTGTTCCTCCATCACTGGACAAACATGCACATGGTCATTTATACTGTTGGAGTCTCATTAACTAGATCTTTTAGGAACTTACCACAATTACTGACTAATCCAATTTATTTCATCATATTATTTTATTCCCACCCAGCACCAGCTGTGAGGCTATAGCCCTCAGTAACCCTGTACAGGATCTATCTATCTATCTATCTATCTATCTATCTATCTATCTATCTATCTATCTATCTATCTATCTATCTATCTATCTATCTATCTATCTATCTATCTATCAAGACTGGTCCCACAACTTATAAACCAGGTTGTGTTCATGACAGTTAACCTCCTGCACACAGACCACCATATATAAGTTATTTGTCTAGATCACTAAAGAAAGGAGAAAATTAAACAAAGAGTCGCAAGGTGATCTGAGCCTCCTTGAGTGCAACAGTTTCTCCATCCATTAAAATTCAGTGGCTATCTTTATAGTTATTTAACGCTTGAACAACCTAATGCTTCTTTTTTTCTCCTCTCCTATAGCGAAGCTCCCGGAAGAAGATATGCATCCTGATGATATTGCTGGCTGTAGTTGGGGTTGTGGTAGGACTCATCATCTGGGGTGCTGTCAAACAGTGAGGGTTTCCACCTCCTTCTCCTCCTCCTCCTCCTCCTCCTCCTCTTCCCCTCCTCCTCACCTGATTGGACAAAAGATGAAACACCGTGATCCTTCACCTCTGTCTTCTTTCTCGCCCTCTTTATGAGGAGACTCATTGGGACTGTCTGTCTTCCTTTCTTTTAATTATGTTTTTAAGATATTGTAGTCCTCACTCACAGGACTGCACCCTTTTTCACTGTGAAGTCAAAGTAGTGCTGGTAGCTTTATGGTTATCCTCAGCTTTAAACTGAATCATTCCTCTTTGATTTCAACATCAAAGGTTTTATTGTTGACCTGTTGGTCGGATGAAGGAGGAAACACAGTCGCCGTTACTGCTGCGCTATTAATGTTGAGTTTCTCTGCTCAGCTGAACGGTAATATTAATACAAAGCACAGACAAAGCAGATAAGAGGTGATCATCCTCATCCATAAAACTGCAGCTGTTTTCCTTTCATCAGGTTAAACATGAACAAGTTAATCAGCAGTTCAACTATGAATCAAGTGCAAGTTGTAAATTAATAAACAAATCCAGTCTTGATCCATAAAATAAAACCAAACTCTGCTTTTTAAAATGCTCAGAGTGACAGCATTTGAAATCTATTATCTCTTGAGTTGTAACTTATCATTTATTACTATTAAAGTTAGTAGTTTATTTCTATTTGAATTCATGTTGCTTCACAATGATAGATCAAAAAGTACTGTACATAGCAATCCTTATTCTTGTGGTTAGGACTTTAAATCACACTCCACTGGTTGCCAATCATTTTAAATAATATGGGCAAGGGTTGTTTAAGTAGGTGAATCTGTTTGTTTTAACTTGTTAAGTAAAGTTTGCATCTTTTTTATTAAGCTGCATCGCTTGTCATACAACAGAATGTAAGTACAATGTGTGGAGGCAGCTGTATACTTTGTTTTATCCAACTGAGATACTGTGTATTTTTTAAAATTCCTTACTACACATTTTTGAATTATCCCTTTATTGCATTGTTGATAGCTATAGGTTCAATGCTCCGTCTCAGGAAAGATCTAAAGGGCTAAATGAAGTGAGAGCTGTGTGTGTAGATCAGTTTTTGTCACACTTATCACTTGTAGTGTCACACATATGAAGATTTTTAAAACTTAAACCAAAGCCTACTAGTTCAAAGTACATTATATGTTGCAAGTTAAAACAAACACTAATTCTGTTATGACCACAACAACCTGTGACCCGACCCAGATGTAAAATTATTGATCATGTGTTTATTTTTTTTTAATATTGAGATTTAACTGGCTGCCATTTATTGAATAAATTACTTGAAACTGATGTGAGATGAGTGTTTTTTTTAACAAACGCTATAATAATGTGATGCATGTATAAAGACGGTATGCTTGAAATTACTGTATTTTAGGTTTATTTAGGTAATTTGATGAATAATTTGAGTTATACTCTGCACTCTGTACTGTATTGCTTCTCTGCAATAGTTAGATTTCAAAGTACAAAGTAATAAAAGAAAATGAATAAAAAAAACAAACTGTCAACATCAACAACAGCACAGGTTTTAGTATGAATGTATTAAGTATGTAGCAGATTTTTGATTGGACAGACTAAATCTCCACATCGCTGCTGGATGGGCTTATTTTAATTTTAATTTCAAGAAGTATCAAAGCAGCAGTAACTAAAATCTGAGGTAATGCAAAGTTATTAAAAAGTAGTATCAGTATCAGCAGCAGCAGATTAGTACAGTAGAGACTGCCTGGGAACATAATTAGGAAGAATCAGATTGTAATGTTCTTCAGGGAAAAGGTGACGTGGTAGTGAAGACATTGAGATCACTGCGACCTGCAAAGAAAAGGAAATTAATTATCCTCCCAGGTTAGATAAGGATAAAGCAGAGACACGAACACTGTAGTACAAGAATGCAGGCAGGGACCTGTATGTAATACAGCATCCCTCTACCATGAACATGGACTATAACTTCAAAAAATGTGGAAAGAAATCCTTTGTTCATTAGTGGTGGACAGAAGATGATGGTGGCCAGAGCTACCGTGCTGTGACTTTTAAAATACAGAAAAAAATCTGTTATATCTATTTGTGAAGGAAGAGCTGGTTCCTGGTTTTTGGTTATAGTATTAACTCTACATTTGCAACAGTGTACACACTAAAAAATGCTGGTTTGTTTTGTTAGATCCCGATATGTAACAATGACCCACATTTTTATAAAAACGGGTCGATAATGTAACAAAAGTGAAAACATTGTAACAAAACCCAAAATGTAATAACTGGTCAATAATGTAACAACATGCTGAGCCCAAAAAGTAAAAACTTTGCCCAAAATGTAACAGCTTCTTACATTTTGGGTTTTGTAAAATTTTTTTAAATTACATTTCAGGCGACCCTTTATTACGTGTCAAGTTTTATTACCTTTTTTTTTTTTAATAACAATTCAGGACGTTGTTACATTTTGGGCCGTTGTTACATATCAGGCTCTAACATGTTTTAAACCAGAACTGGGTAAAATGCCTCAAAATGTTGCTTTTACCCAACATTTTGTTGTTGTTTTTCTATCCATATTGCTGGGTTCAGTTGCTTGTAGTTATTCCAATTATTTATACCCAGGTCTGGATTAAAACAACACAACATTTTTTACTGTTGAAGAGCTCACGGCTCACACTGAATCTGATGAAAAGCCATTTTATCAGTGTTTCATTCAATGGTGTCATCGGCATAGAAATTAAAGTCGACATTTTTCTAAGTGACAAACTACTTATAACAACAGACATAAAATGATAAAGAAAACCTTGTAAGAGGACCAATAACAGACCCCTGCGGTACACCTCAGGAGACTTTTTATTCAAACTATTTTGCAGTCTGGCCTAAAAAGACCACACCACTGTACAGTGTGTCAGTACAGTATGTCTTCTTCTTGTTTATTGTGTAGACTGAAGGAAATAACATTCATGAGAGGATGAGGTGAGGCAGCAGACGGGATGTAGCTCGTATATGTCAGAACAGACAGTGTTGGAGTTGGACTGGGATGTGGAAGTAACAGACTCCTGTGACGCAGGAGGCAAAAGTTTCCCCTGGCAGAACGAGAGGCGAGGAGGGATTTGGACACATTGTTGTAAATACATCACTCGGGCGCTGGGATGGGTTGAACTGAGCGTCAGTAGGACAGGAATATTTTGGGCTGGTTACACACAGAGAAAGTAGCAGGTTGTTGCAAAGAGCTGAGCAGGATTTTCCTTCCACAGAAATGTCACGGCTGAGGAGGATGAGGAAAGTTTGACTGAATGCAGAGTTACTGCCGGGGAAGCAGCGGGGGTTTGGTTTGTGGTGGATAGACATGTATGTTATTATTAGGTTGTTTTTCAGTTGACACAAAATTTTCCCTTATTTTTATTTTAATGCCTTATTTAGGCTAAACAGCGAACCACAGTAATTGGGTCGTGAACTTCGAGGTGGAACTAACATGTTGATGTGTCTCCTTTACAGTAGTTTAATGTGTCTGAGGCACAGAGGCTGTTTTAGATGTATGGTAAGTTTTACAGCAATCTGGAAAAAATCTGAGAGAGATAAATTTAAGGAATACCTCATCCCAGCGTTTAGTGAGCTCACTGAGGTCATGTTTGTTGGAGTGCTATTGGAAAAACTATTTTTGTTGCCATTAGTGAGCTAAAATAAGCCTTTCTAAAAATGGAGATTTATGTTTGTTTCTTTTTTCTTCCAGAAACTGAGCCAAAGAGGGATTTACTACAAAAACTCACACATTGGATTGCCTTGTAACAGAAAAACTGAGAAAAATCAATTCAGAACACTAGCAATTGTATATTATTGACTTGCAAGAGATGGATTTCAGAAAGAATTGTAAAACTTGAAGTTAAACAACCCAAGATATGAAGCACTTCAGTCCCCAATCACTCAGAAAACACTGCATCATATATTTCCTGTATTACAACATGACACCATATATTGTCATGTCAGCAGCACGTTTCGTCACATTTTGAACAACTCTCCTTCAGAAACTGAAGAGACCAACTTTAATTTGAAAAGAAAAAGATTTTCCTGCTCACTTCAGAGCGGCCTTTGTTGTAATTTTACGTTTCATAACATTGAAAGTTTTGCAAATCTTTACATTTTGCTTCTATTTACACTGTGTGCAGCGTCACAGCTTCTTTGGAAATGAGGCTGTTCAACTGTTTGCACAGAACAGGCTGTTCTCTGTGTGACAACAGAACCGACCTCTATATGTTAAATTGGTACATTGCTACCATGGTTTACGTTTCACCACCAGCACCTCGTAACCACACAACCTGAATATTATGATTTTAGTTTGTTTTTCATTTGGCTTAGATTTGTGGTTTTGATTTGAGTGAAAAGTCTGTGTTTGTATCCAATTAGATGAAGTAATGCTTGCTGCCAGAAGGAGGCAGTGTTGCATTATTTACTATAACCTTTAAACCCATAACTAACCACTATGCAACACTATGACTGTTTTTATTTTTTTTTAATTAGAATGTTAATGTGTGTAATGCAGTTTTTAGGAGATGTGTGTTTACAACAGTGTGCACATGTAGCAGGTAAACCTTTCAATAGACTCACTATATTATAAAATAACAGAGTAAAATCAGGCTCCTAAAACAGCCAGTCACTCAGAGCTTTGATCTCTCCCTGAAAAAGATTTTTCAGGCCTGATCCATGTTAATTAGCTTAGATCATAGTCCAGCCTGTCCTTCAAAGTGGCTGCTCAGTTTCGAGTCCTTCAGTGGGCATGCAGCGCATGAAGTGCCCTTGAGGGACATAATGAAGCCCTGTCTGTTCCTGAGTTCAGAACAACAAATAATGATTATCATCTGATGGAGCAGTAATGGCAGTAGAGCAGTACATTATTTTTTCAGCTGAAGTTGTGTGAGCAGTATCCTTGTCCTCATCATAACTCAGTCTTATTTTTAATCATCCTCCCCCCTCCTGTCCTCCTACTCTATTATCCTCCTGCACCTCCCTCTCTTTTACTGTATTGTATCAATGGCAGCAGATGCCCTCAGTATTTTTTAAGGTTAGCTGCAGCTCACATGATACGACCTGCTTTTAGCTTCCTCTGGTCGATGTTAATTCATCATGTATTTTGAGGGGTTACTATGGGTTACTGACATATTTTCAGTGCTGCAGAACACATTATCCTGAGTATGGATTTATCATGGCTGTAAGTGATACCTTTACGGCGGGTAGTAAGTCACTTGTTGGCTCTCAAAATATGCAAATAAGCCATTTCAACACACATGAATCACAAATCACAGTTTTACTGCATATGAAGTCCAGTTCTCCTTGGCAGGTTGTTTTTAGCATCTTGGAGTACTGCTATGGATTCAAACTCAGTCTCAGTGTCTCTGTCTTTTGATCCCAGATTGACTTGATGATGATGATGAGATCAGGGTCCCTGGTGGACACATTATCCATTTATTCTTCTTGTCAGTGAAGATATAGTTTTTCATGGCATGGTTTAGTTGTTGTTATTATAGATATTTAAAGTCAGCAAGTGTTCAATGCACTCATTGTTAAAATTTAAAGTCTAGTTAAAACGTACCTGTTTCTGAGCACCCCGGTCCCCGTCCACTTTTAATCCTCAAGGGGGGTCCAGTGCATTCCTCCCAGTAGCCCAGGAATGTAAACTTTACTTTGGAGTCCAGCAGAAGGAATGCAAAGTGTTTGCTATTAAAATGTCTTCTCTGTGGTGTAGGAATATTAAGAAGAAAAAAAAAGAAGTCATAAATAAAGATGAGATACAGCTGGCACTGGTGGGATGACAACTGGCACTAGAACAGAAAAACATGCTCGTGGGTTTCGGGGTTTTTCAAGATTTAGAGGCTTCTGTGTATTCTGGTAAATATTGATGTTTTCCTGAGGAGGAAGTAGCTCTCAGGTATGTGACAGGATGTTCCACGCTGAGAGGAAACCGCTGCACTCACCTGCCGTTTCAAAGTCACAATTTTAAGCTCGCATACTGACTGAGTCCTGAGTGCACCTGTGCAAAACTGTTCAAACCTCCCTGCACCCAGAAATAAACAAATAACTGACACCAAATAAGTGCAGATACTGTGTTTTTGAACTTTGACAGACTCTCATATTCAAGCCTGCAGTGGGTAACTTAATATGCTGGTGGCCTGCACTGGGAGCTTGTGGTAAAACTCTAACGAACTTCAATAACTTTGGGCTGTGTGATGTGGAGTCAGTAAACAGCACACAGCATGCACATGTTTACCAAAGTGCCCAATATATTCATAATGAAGGACACCAAAGGGGCAAGAGCAGAGACAAGAGCATATTTACATTGACTTCATTTGTAGAAATAAAGAAGTAGTAGCCCAATTAATACCTCAACTTACATAAAGTACAGCACCTACCGTATTTTCTGCACTATAAGGTGCACCTAAAAGCCTTTAATTTTCTCAAAAACCGACAGTGTGGCTTATAATCCGATGCGCCTTATATATGGATCAATATTGGTTAATTATGGCTACCGTATTCAGAGGGCGTATATTGTGATTGCACTAAGGTTTGATTTACCGTAGTGGTATCAGACTGTTTCTTTTATGTGTTTACTGAATCAGGGAAAAGTTCCAAATACCAGTAAGAGCTACCAGTTTGTACGGTACCATATTGTGGATGCACTAGCTTGTTTTGGGAGTGAACGGAGTTGTCAGAACGTTGGTTTGTTTTCTATTAATAAAGTTTGACTGACTGACTTATCTGACTGTTTTGTTGACATTCACTTTAGCGCAGCTTCATCTAGATGGATGATAACACAACTCCAGCCACTACAGTAGTTTCTATTTTATGCGCCTTATAATTCGTTGCGCCTTATAGTGCGGAAAATACGGTAAGTTATTTTTTGTACAACTTGGAAAATTTGAGCACCACTGGGATTGTGCCACCATAAATCTGTTGTTTTTAATTTCTGATTAAGTATACTTTAAATTGGGCAAATGCGTATTTTTAGTTAAAATGACCGTGTAGCAGAGTTATTTAAAGTGAGCCTGCAGTGAATTATGACATAAATTCCTTTGGAGATTTTTAGCTTCATTCGGCTCTTTTGATTTTACATCCTGCTTCTCTGCTGTTTGGGTTCAGTCTCACTGGTCCCATCAGTGTTGCTGCCATCTGCAGCAGACAGCTGTTTTCACTTATAAGCTCTGATAATCCCACTGTACCCAACCTGTGCAGCTTAACACTGCAGAAAGACAACTGCAATGACAGTAGCTGGTGAACGTAGTGGAGTATTTGCATAAAAAGTAAAAAAAAGAAAGTGAGTGTGAATTGGGAAAAATGTGGCTAAAAGGAGAGTGACTATTGAACTTGTATGTAGACAGGCAGCTGATTGACACAAGATCAACTTGTCATATATGCCACATATTGTCACTCAGAAAGTTGCATGTCAGCTTGCTTCAAATATGTACATGATGACAAAAAAAGTATCGCTGCCTTTGACTTATGAATAAATGGACCATGACTTTTTGAGATAAAATTTTACATTTTTAATTGCAACTGTCATAGGTCTAGTCTCCTGTTGGCCCTCAAGTTTCCTGCTCACTGGTCAGTATGTTCAGCATCAGACAACTACATATTCACAATTATAGGTTCAATCCAGGGTTAAAAAATCATCTCTCACTTTGAATTAAAAAATAATTCCTATTGTTACTCCAATCTTAGCTTCCTTATACTTTGTTTGCTACACTAACTTCTTCATTATGCCAGTTTAAATGGTGACCTTCAAACTAAGTTGACTTTAGGGAGAGGGTTACCCGACTTCTTTAACACCGATCATCCGTCAGACAACCCCTCATTTAGTGGATTCAAAGGTCAAGTGGACAGCACATTGATTTATTCATTTGTAACAAAGGGAAAGTAAAGGATGCTCTCATCAGCCTCCTTGTTAAACATTTGTTTACATCTTCTGTGAACAAGATAAATACCACGCTGGTTTGCTCAGCTCAAATCATCTCCTATACATGCTGGAGACCGTTTGTACAGAGGAATGTAACCAGGGGGAAAAAATGCTGGAAGACAAACTATGGTAAGTTTGACTTACACAACAGACGTCATAACCTCCAGCTGCTTCGCGCTGTTGGTGGGAATGAAGGATGAACTGTGCAGGATGGGAAGGAGGAAGGCAGGGAGGTAATTGAGGAATAGCTGTGAGTGTGTGTGCGTGTGTGTGTGTCTCCTAGGTGGCCATGCTGTTGCTCTGGAAGGATGTGGGCACTGGTCAGACCACACACACATACGCACAAACACAGATACACACACACACTAGTAGCAGGGCTTCACTGAACTCTAACTCTTGTTATTGTTATGCAGTGGTGCCATTTAACTCCTACGGTGGACCATAGGAATCAGAGTCTGGATCAGGATACCGGTAGGTATTTGATTCTCGGTTTCTATAATGGTGGGTAATAAATTGTGGGTGTATGTCATGCTGGGGAGCGGAGGAATTTGGCTCCGGGTTCGAAGTTCCTGCTGAACCACAGAGTAGGTTAGATGGCTTTCCATCTAAACTGCTTCATTTTAGCCAGTAAGGAAACCAAGTCCACATTGTTTTCTGTTTTTTGCCCATGTTGCCAGCATTAACTCATATAGCTAGGCTTGCTGTGCACTATATATACATCCAGACAGTCTTCAGAGTGGCAGGTATTGATGCACAGATATACAAGGCATGTGCTCATGACTAAATATAAAACCCACCAAAGTTAAAGTCTGGAAAAAGAAATATCATTTAACTTGAAAATACAAAAAAAATAATCCATTAATTTTTAGTTTTCTATCTCCGCACACCCGTTATGTACTGATCCTCACCCTGAGTGATTTATACCTGTTAATCAGCTGCACTGAAAGGCGTTTGACGTCAGAGGCGGACAAAGCTAACAGAACAAGCGGTGTGAAGAGTGCGCGTGAGTGTGTTTAAGTGGTGCAGGTGGGGCTGTGGGGGTCAGAGGTTAAAAGGGGTTGATGGGTGGGGCGTCGGTGGTGGTCGGGTGAAAGGTGCTCAGGAAACGCAGCTTGCTGTTACAAACACACCAGATATGTGAATCGCCACAACTCTGTGAGAGAGACAGGAACAGTGTGTGTGTGTGTGTGTGTGTGAGTGTGTGTGAGGAAGCTGGGGAAGGTGGATAGAAAGCTCACGAGAGGGGAAGCATGAAGGAGGGAGGCCCTGGGTTTACTCACAGTGTTGTGATATGTTCGTCATGTTCCCACACCAGGGGCATCGTCAGACTGTTTGTTTCCACCTCACTGTCTGGCGTTTACCTTCAACTGTCAGGATGTAGCTGAGTTGAGTACAACTGGTTTATTAGACCAACTGAGACCAGATACAGTCAAATGAAATGTGTACACTCACCAAAAAAATCAAAAAGAATAAACTTAGAAGATGATACAAAATTTTTGGTTTTGGTATTTTTTTAGTTCAACTGGTTTATGAGACCAACTGAGACCAGATGGAATAAAATACAGTAGGATGTAGTAGAGTACAGTAGTGAGATTACACTGTATGTGTTGACTAGAAAATGACTGAAGATTGAAGATGAGAATAAGTTAACTATGTAGAATATTAAGTTGAAATGTAACAATACTGATGAGATTTAAATGAAATGATTGAACAAACCTCAAATTTAAAGAGTCAGAATGAGAGGATTTGGTGTGAGATGATACAAAATTACTGAGATTAGATTTAGTTTACTAATCAGATGAATCAGGAATTTATAATCCAGGCTGAAACTATTTTTGGGATGAGGTTCAAAAAAGAGAGAACATCTAATCTCTCCAATGAGAATTAATAAATCGTCTAATTTGTCAATTAATGCAGATTTGTGCAGCATAGTTTGTTTTTTCTTTGTGAGTTCAAGCAGCAATTTAATTTAACCAAATGAGACACAACAAGCCAAACAGGATCAAGTAAGACTTCAGCTAAATCCATCCCCATGTTTCTTTACTGACCGGTTCAATCCGACCCTCAAAGGCACAGATCTGACCACCACATCAAAGGTTTTCTTTTTAGATCTCAGCATAGACTTTTGCTTTTTGCTTCAATTTATCCTGGGAATATTTGCCAAGAGCACATGCTCTCTTTCATCAACACCCTACTTCACACGTACAAAGTTACACACATTCATACCTGGCAGCTGCCCAGTGCAACCACAGTCCTCTACTGTTGGTCCAGTGGGCAGCTCCACTGGAGTAATTTTGGGCGTTCAGAAAGTTGCTCAAGGGCATTTCTATGCTAATAGCTGAAGGAGACCGGAGCAGGTCACACTCACTTCTCTGAGCTACATTTTTCTTGGCAAATCAAAGGTCCATCGCAATCTTCTCATCACATTGCTTTTTCAAACTTAAGGCCTGCATATACTGGAACTAGACCCTTTGTGTAATGAGAGATGTTATTAAAAAAAACAGCAAATTCATTCAGTGAAAGGACTTTTAGAAACTCTGGCAACAAATGAACAAGCACTTTTAGGTACTGAAGCTATTTTATTGATTTCAATCCAATAGTTGTTGAGATGGTTTGGACCAAAGTTTGGACAGGACTGCAGTTACCATCCCAAACAGTCAAGCTGCTGGCATGGCTAAAACAGGTGAAGCATACAACAGGTTTTACTGTATATACGATTTCAGTCTTTTAAAGCAGCATCATGCAAACGTTTCACTTTTAAAATACAGTAACAGCTTTAAAATCATTTTCATAGCACACTGACTTGTAATAGGGTGAATGGTACCTCTTTCATTCCCAGTCTGTGCTCTAGCTGCTCTGGCATTATAAAACGCTTTGATCGGGTACAGTAACTTTACAGCCCTACATCACACACCGCCAAGTTTGGGTCTTCAGGGACTGAGCATTAAAGGGCCAGACAAGAGTAAATCTCAGACTGGCTTTTAGAGCTGCCCTGTTAGGTCTTGTGTTTTTGCTCTTGCTTGATGTTTGACTGTGTTAGCAAAGTTGTGGACTCACTAGTTTTTGATCATAAGTCAGGTCAGAGCTCAGTCACTACCATAGGCTGTATATATGATGGACAAAGATTATGTCACCTGTTAGTTTGTGTATTGCATTTTTATAGCCAGGAGTTTGGCATTTGAACATTGTCATGATGGTTGATTGGAGCCAGAAGTGACTATGGAGGAGCGAGGAGGCAGGTCTGACCTTTGAACCCGAGGACACTGCCCAATGTGAATGAGTTCAGGCCTTATCTAACTGGAGACCAGACTTGTCAATTAAACTAACCATGCACAGAATAAAATCCTCTTTTTGAAGACTAATATCTACTTAATGATGTTTTTTTGTTTTTCAGATGAACCATCAGATCACTGCTAAGAAGAGTTGACTCCAGCTCATGACATCAGAATGACATGTGGAAAAATGTATTGACTGAATATTTCATGACTGAAAATGACAATATTTGAATTGTAGTCAAATGGAGTTAGAGTGTTTTGGAGCCAGCATCTAGTGGCCACCAGGGGTATTGCACTTTTTTTTTTTTTTCTTGAGGCAGTGGTTGCAAAAATTGCAACAATTGCTCTGTTAGGACTGCTCCCCATCTCTGTCCTTTCATCCAAATATGGTCAAGCAAGATGGCGACAACCAAATTGTAGACTTCTGGCATCATAAAGCTAATCCACAAACCAATGGGTGATGTCACTGTGGTTACAATCTATGTAGAAATGACACTGAAAACTCTGACATCGATTGTTGACCAGCTATGTTGGATAGCTTGCAACCCATTTTTGCAAAACTGTTGCAGCTCCTAGTTGCAAATACCAGTTCTTGCAGAATGTTGCTCTAAGTTGTCTAAAATGATCCTGTTTCCAGCGTTACTGACATTATATCATTTCAAAGCTCCAGACAGCGTGGATGGTCATCGTCAGTGGTCTGACTGTGACTCACTGTTCCAGCCAAACAGCTCAGCGCTCACCTTTTCATAAGAGCTCTCCCTTCATGCGGCAATGTGTTGCTCTGCTCAGACCAGTCTGAACTGCCCCTCGCTAGGACATGGCCCCTTCAGCATCAAACGATATTTTTAATCAAGTGGTCAAAAGCTATTGCACAAACATTCTAAAGTAGCTTAGGTCAACAGTGTCCCAGAGCCTGTTCTGTTAGCTGGAATGCTCCTGTACGCCGCGAACAGGCCTCTCTTTGTGTTGGAGTCCAGCAGCCTCACGCCACACCGCACCGCTCAGGAATCCTGTTTGTTTTCTTTCAAATTTCTCAACCTACTTCACTCCGATGTGGAAGCGCAGTGTGCCGTGTGTGTATGTGCTTACTGTGTTTTAAGGTGTGCTCTAAGTGTGCATCTGTGTTTGTACCAGTAAAGCAACAGTATGGCTCATTGAGCATGTGCTCATTTTAAGCCAGTGCCAAAGTTCACATGCTTTAAAGTGGAACATACTGGAAAGTGAAAATATTATAAACTCTGAGCCTGTGTAAATCCAGCTCGCCCCAGTGTAGGTTGTTAATGTGAGGAGTAACAGATAGATGCCTATTGGAGTCAGCTCAGCTTTCTGTGGCCAACAGTCCTGGTTTTTAATACCATTTCACTCAGTGAAGTCATTTTTTCCAACAAGATTTGTTCTGGTCATTTTTAGTTTACTGATCGAAGTACCAGTGCCTGAAGACAGTCTCAGTATCTGCAGTACCAGATCCTGAGACAAGATTTAAAAAAAACCCCAAAAAAAACCAGAACAAGCTGGACTTCAGTTTGTTGTTTTGCATTTCTGTACGCCCACACATTCATTTCTAGTCAATCCACTTATCCAAACCAATAATCTGCAATTATCCACAATACAGAGAGCTTGTTAACGCCCTCCATGCTGACTGGACAAGCACCTCAGGCCTCCCCTCTCCCTCTTTAAGTCCTCCTCCCCCTTTATCCTCATTTTTACTGTTGGCTGACCAAACCAGAGGAATTCATTATCCCGGAAACCTTGCAGAGCACTGCGAGCCAAGCAGGGCAAGGCTATTCTTCTTTCCTGCACTTCCTGACAATAAAACCTTGGCGAAAAATTGGCCTGTCATTACTTCCACTGATGACCACTGTCTTCTCGCCATGTGAGCTGTAACCCTGATTATCAGAAAGCTCAGTTTATATCCCGACCAGTTTAGATCTGCTGATCTGGTTTCCTGATCATTTTGATTCTTCATGTAAGGAAGAGGGGGGGGGGGTCGGTGCCTTGCTCAAGGGCACCTCAGCAGTGCCCTGGAGGTGGACCGGCCCCTCTCTAGCCACCAGTCCACACTCTGTATTTTTTCCAGGCTGGGACTTGAACCAGCAACCCTCCACTTCCCAACCCACTGAGCCACTGCCACCCCAGATGAAAATGCTTAAGTGTCTTTGCATATGATGTCATTATGAACAAGGATATACTATTATAATTACTTTTCATCTGGAATCTACTGCACAGACACTGAATTAAGTGTAAATAAGGCAGCATTTCAAAAGTTGTCTGGTCAACATAATTTTAATTACACAAACATTATTTCTGTAAATACTTGTAGTGAATAAGCAGGCTTATCTATGCCTATTTATTATGTGTCCAGAGGTACAACCTGGGCCGGTCACCAGTCTGTCACAGTGCTGACATGTCGTTTACAGACTGACAACCATTCACATTCACACCTACAGGCAATTTGGACATGGAAATTTACATAACCTGTGTGACTGTTGGAGGAAACCTGTGTAGGCATAGGGGGGAGTTTAGTCCTAAGCATAGGCTGGTCAACAAATGACAAAGAATGTGTTTAAAGGTGACGATATATATGACATGACGCATTTTATTTGAAACATGAGGCAATGAAGTGGAAACATAAGTGAAAAAGTGATAACAACACAACTGTAGACCAGTTTGAACAGGACAGGACAGGTCAGTATCTAATATGATCACATTTGCTTTCCTACATCTCCTTCATGTGGCATTCATCCTGTTGTCAGTTGTGGCTAGTTGAATATTATTGCACTCTTCTTCAAAGGAAACACAACATTGTCACACATTTCCAGGAACAAGAACATGGTCGATGATCCAGAATATCCCATAGGTGCTCGATGGGTGACACATGCAGCTGAACATCTGGGACAGCAAACCACTGAGTGATGGACATTCAGGTGATTTGTAATGCTACTACTGGACAAACCCACCTACTCAATGCAGGGCCAGATCCCTCATGGCTTGTGTCATATGTAGCAATGTGATGTTTAACAAAATGTGTTGTTTTGGGTCTTGACCACACGAGCCGGCCGGTAGCTTGCCAGTAAATATCAATCAAAGTTGCAACTGGACGAGTGTTTCAGACTCTTCCCTTGCAGAGCAAATCAACTGTGGCACCACAAGGCACCCAGACTGTCATACTGTTTGCCTAAGCTGCCGAACAGCACAGGTTAAAGGTCTTTTATTTCTTTTTCATTTTTAAAAAGTTTTCCATAAGCCCTGCATCATCTCAAGAAAAGTGTGTCCACATGAAGCCACTGAAGACACTGTAGAAACAAACCAAAAACAGAGAAGAAGACATGGAGCAAAAAAAAAAAAAAAGAAAAACAGGCAGGATAGTACATGTGGGTTAAGGGAGAGGTGGGGCTATGGTGTCATCAGTTCAGAAAAGATGGATATGGGTTGTAAACACGGAAAGGTAGCATTTTGAGATTAGTTCACTCTGGGCTTGATCTTTTATAGCCTCCATTGTAGGAGTGTCAGGGCAGTGGCCACATCAATTTCATGAGTGAATTTAATGGTTTTACTTAAGAGATTGTATCCTACAAAACTCAAAGTAATGTATTGATTGTGTATTTCATGAGATGAACTGCATTTAAGAAACATTTTGAGACACAGATCTGTTGTAGAGGATGTAATACTCACTCTGCACTCTTGTTGTTGATGATGCTGTCATCTCCCATTGTATTTCTGAGCATCTGTCTTTCTCCTGTCATCAAATCATTTCTCACTCTGATGTGTTTCACTCAAACCTTTTACCACTCCGTTTCCAGTAACCTGAGGAAATGCCTTTTCTGGGCTGTCCCACTAAATGCCACATATAGGCGGCCCCTTTCTAATACTGCGGGGTAAGCTGCTCTGAAAAGCACCTCCAAAATACTCTGCAGGGCGATGTGTCCTGAATGTACTGCACCTGCATAAACACATCGAGCCAAGAGAGCGGCCTGCCGCCCTGCCAGGCACGCTAAACCACATGTCCAAAAGGCAGGAGAATAACATACCTGGGAACAGTTACCGTGAGAAGCAAAGGTAACGCAGAATACAGTGGACCACAAAAGGTCGCACTCAAAAGGCAGGGTAAGAAACCTACAACACTCAGTTTATACATGCTTAATGAAAGTCAGTTGGCCAAGTGAGGTTTAAGTTTTCCAAGTGCAGACAAAACATACCCAGTAACAAAATACAGAACATGATGTGTGATATAAAACAAAGAGCTAGTAAAAGATCTCTTGGCTATCAGTCACAGTGAAAAAAAAACAGAAACCAGATGGGTGGAGGAGACACAGGAAAGGAAAAAACACTCAAAGAGAAATCAGATTGGGTGAGAACGACAACTCGGAAACTCCAGGGATAATTAAGCAAAGTGAGCGTATAAAGGGTAAAAGGAAAAATGTGTTGGGACCAGTGAGGGTGAGAAACGAGGTCCTGAGACGGCCTGCGACAGAGCACCTACCTGTCAGCCGTGCTCTGTGAAGACTCCTCTCACCGGGACAAAGCTTTATTCACACAGCAGCACACCACACCTTACGTAACTGTCGCACCCTTCAATCATTGCACTGTGAGTGCGACCTCACAGGGGGCCCTGGCCATACATGCTGCACCGCTTTACAGCACAAGAGGCTTAGTTTTAGCCAGTGGGCCTCCATGTTTAATCTTGGGGTGATCTAGATTGTAGAAATGCCCTGGAGAGATGATTTAGTCTAACTTTAAGTCCTGTTTCCTGGGTTTAGACATTGTGGATAACAAACGTGTGCGTGTGTGTGTGTGTGTAGGTGTGTGTGTGTGTGTGTGCTGGTCTCAGAAACAGCAACAGATGCTGAAAAAAGCCGTTTAATACACTGCACTCTGCCATCTAACTATAAATGCCATACTGGTCTCTTTGTAGGCACATATACAAAATGCATTACATCAGCTGTTAAAAATACTACTTCACACGCACTGATCTGTCAGATACCGAAGTGATGGTTCCTCATTGCGTCATCGCCTCCTCCGCCTCTGCTTTTGATGGATTTACACTTGACTGACTACAGCTGGAGAAAAAGCCGTAAGCTCACATTTGATGATGCAAGACAGGCATTTGGGGGTAACGCATGTGGAGGAGGAGGATGATGCTTTTAAGTGGATTAAAACTCATAAATATGACAAAAAAGAATCCCTAAAGCAGACATTACAGTATGATGTTGCCATGTAGCCAATTGTCTCGGGATGACGACAGTTTTTGTTGCGTCATTGAATCACAATCATTGAACAGAGATGTAGTGAAAAGGAAAATGACTTCAAATCAAATTATATTTATTATAAGTTATTTACAGACAAAAAAAATCTATTTGAGGTAATTATAAAATAATTTAGGGACTTTTAGGTTCAGTGGAGAGCTATAGCTTAGCTTATTCATTAAGACAGTAATGAAAGTAGAGCAAGCAAACCCTTAGCTTAGCTTAGCTGTCCAATTGTAAAAAAAAAAAAAAAAAAGATAAAAACAAATAAATAAAAAAACATTTTATTACAAGCACCTCTTGTTCTATCTGTAGAAAAAAAA
>OOFC01047406.1:33428-67844 GCA_900323345.1 Pseudochromis fuscus
TCTGTGTTAACTTGTTTTTTTAATTCAAAATGTTTGCAGGTAGCACCTTTTAGTTTAAGGCACTTAATACATTTTATGTAATCTGTTTCGAAAAAATATTTAAGTAACCTTCCATGCAGTT
Organism: Pseudochromis fuscus; assembly: GCA_900323345.1. Lineage (NCBI taxonomy): Eukaryota > Metazoa > Chordata > Actinopteri > Pseudochromidae > Pseudochromis > Pseudochromis fuscus. The sequence goes on from OOFC01047406.1 coordinate 33,550, forward strand.
TTGAGTTGTAATTAAACAGTGTTTTCAAGTATAGGGGAGTTTGTACAACTTTAGTAAATTTAAAAATATTAAGTTATCATAAAGCAAACTTTTTTATACTAAGAAATTAAATAATTCACTATAAATGTAATAAAAAAATTTAAGTTGTATCTACTAGATTCTAATTGTTATTATTACCCAAAAATACCTAGTACCTTAAACTTTAAAAAAAAAGTTAGTGTCACTTAAAATAAAATAGTACAAGTAACTTAAAATAGAATGTTATGTTAACTTAAAAAAATGAGTTGCATTACTAACATTACTCAAAAAATCTTATGTAATCTATTTCGCAAATTTTTTTGAGTTAATTGAACTTATCGGGTTTTACAGTGTATCTGTAGAAAAAAAACTAAGTTTAAAAGCCATAAGTTACAGGAAGATATGTGTTAAAAGTAAAGTTTTGACAGGGTCACCTGTGCACACAGCAGCAAGTAAAATCAGATGAAGTGGTTTTTTTTTGTCACATTTTTGCAGTTTTTTCCGTGTTAATGAAAGACTGTTTAGAAATGGACGAAGCATCAGGGCTCAAAAATGAGGCCCAAGCAGAACTGCAAAAAAGTGCAATACTCCCAATGGCCACTGGAGGTTGCCTCCAAAAAACTCCGGTTTGTTGACTTCAATTCAAAAATCATCATTCTGAATCCTGAAAGCATCAGTCTATACATTTTTGTTTTCACAAGTCATTCTGATGTCGTTAGCTAAAGTTCATTCTTCTTTAAAGTGATCTGGTCCGTCTGAAAAAAAAAATCTTAACAAGGAAGCTATAGCAGGATATTTAGGGGTGTGATCAGTTTGGTTGACAGGCCTAGTCTCCAATGAGACCATGAAGTCTCATACACATTGGATAGCATCCTTCAAGGGTTCAAGGGTTGGGCCCGCCTCCTCACCCCTCCCTTCATATCCATATATGGTCACTTCTGGCTCCACACAACATGGTGATGTTCAAATACCAAACCCCTGGCTTCAAAACGCATCTCTAAAACCAACGGTTGACGTCAGCTTCGATCGTGGTCAGAATATTTCTTGACCTGATCCAATAACTTCCTTAAGTTTCTGCCTCCTATTTAACATCCTAACATGACAGTGGTGTGAGGTTTCTCATCAAACTCTCAGCAGGAATGTGACTAACTGTGCTTTCAAATATTTCAAATTATTTTTCAGAGTTAAAGACAGTCTCTTGGTTATTGTTCACCACAGTGTAATAATCCCCGTTGTACTTAGGAGTTACTCACCACTACACTATTTTAAAACTTTTGCATTTATACGATGATTCACTGGTGGTGAGAGTGGAAAACATGTTTCTTGCCGTCTGTGCTGAGGTAGGAGAAACATGTGAAACTTGGGCTGTCTGCTGCTGGTTTGACAGCTAGCTGAGTGATAACTCCGTCCTGCGTCATCACTTCCTCCTCACTTTGCTGAGGAATCCACCCTCCACGGTTCCAGCTGGGGAATATAGTCCATGTTGTTGTGAAGCGAGCGTGATGGGTGGATAATACTTTCCACTGTCAGTTTTTTCAGTGGGCAGGTATGCTTCACAGAACACTCAGTCAGCACAAAGGACACAGTTGGATTTTTTCCTAATGTTGTTTTTCGTGGGGGCGTCACACTGTCCTCTCGGTTTGTGCATTAATGCAGCACCTGAACTTATTCTAACCTATTTCTGAACCTCTCTGTCCTGGTAATCATGGGATCCACAGAAAACATGATCTGCCTCTGTGGGAGCTACTTTTAGCGAAGGAGAGAGAAGCAGTGAAGAACACCAGACCAGCTTTGACCTTCCAGTTAGCAGCCATATAGACAATCACAGAGTATCTGATTGCCACCAGACCGACAGACAAACAGAAAGTCACGGGGAGAGGGTGTAGGCTGCAGTCTGACCTTGCAGCTCACAGACAGATGGGGAGAGGCCTTTGGTTCCAGACGTACAGACAGACAGGGAGGGGTCCTGTTAGCCACTGTGCAGAAACTGCATATCTGGAAACAATTAGCACAGATGGGAGCCCTGGCCCGAGCATTTCTATAAGGCACAGCACAATTCTGTCAAGAGCTTATTGGGAACACTTTTCTCTCCTTCGTTCAGCAAAAACCACCAGTCACCAAAGGGCACTTCAACAACATCTTACCATGCAGCTGTTCACCTTCCTCACAGCTAACAGTGTTGCTTTATAATCCCTTATTTCATCAAGAACACATTTGTGTTTACATTGACAGCTTAGCAAAAGGGAAAGACCTCGAAACGAAATATTTTCACAGCCGTTTGTGAAAAAGCAGTCCTCACTTGAACTAATCTTTCACCCTTTGTCCAATTACATTAGTCATCTGAAAACCGTGTTCCCGTCTGCAGCGTTCAGCACAAACACCTCCATCAAAGGACAAATCTATTGTTGATTTTGAGCGTTCTTCTACTCCTGACACCACAAAGAGGCGGTGTTTTTTCTGTCGATGCCAGAGGGTCCGACCAGATTTCACTGCTTACGCCAAAAGCTCAGCGTTGACGAGATGTTCTCATCACACACTTCTGTGATGGTGGATTGGTCCGGGAAGCTGAATCTGTCGGCTGGTTTTATGTATGAGTCATTATTCATGCTCAGGTCATAGAGTGCTAGTCCACTTTTTGACTACATGAGGAGTAGACAGCGTGTACAGTCACACGCAGTCAAATTTTGTCTCTTAACCTCAACAAAGCTGTATCACCTTGAAGTTGTACTCCACCAATTTCATGCCCGACAGTCTGTTTTCATGGAGGAAACTACCAAGCCTGAGAAAACTCATTACTCAGTACAATTCAGACTGTGTTTATAATGTCTTCTGCGGCTCTGAAAGAGTTTTGTCAGGTCTTAGAAAATAATCCCGATGATGACATCAGGGTTTTCTCAGCTTGGGTTTGGAGACTACAGATTTGTTATAGAAAGCCAGTCCTGCAAACTGGGGGCTATAGAGTTGAAAGCACATGGCTGCTGACCAAGCAGGGAGGGTCGAACAAAAATATATAAGCTGCATTATGGGAAATGTAGGATCCAGTTCTTTGAAGATTACACACAAGTCTTCAAATATTTAGGCAGTGACCTTTATTGGTTCAAGGGTCAATCCCGCCTCCTCACTCCTCCCATTGTATCCAAATATGGGCATTTCTGGCTCTAAACAACCAACACAGCAACATTAAAATGCCAAACTCCTGGCTTCTTCAGCTTCGCATTAGCTTCATACATACAGAATTTTTTTTTTGTCAATATGTATAAATGCAAGGCAGGTGAACCAGTTGATAAATGATGGAGAAAGATACACGATTGGCAACACTGTACTGATTGATCACTTGTTATCTTTCAAGCAGAATAATAAAAAGACAGATGGGGACATCGAAACAATTATCTGTGATGCTTTATAGACTAAGAAAATAATTTATTATAGCACAATAATCTGCAAATTAAATGACTATAAAAAATAATGGGTGGCTGCAACAGCTGCTAAATGGATCCTGTGAAGAATTAACTTTGGACCTTGAATTTACCCTCATCCACTATGACTACAACGAGTAAAACAGGCTTATTAAAGCTGTTATAGCTCAGGTTTTGGCTATTGGTACAATTCTTGTTTGCTCTTTCCATCCAAATGGTTCTATAAGAAGCTGTATGTCCATTCATACATGAAGTAAATAAGCAATTGCAAACTGGTAAACAGCTTGTAAATTTTTAGTATGTTTGATTGAGGTGCAGCAAATGGAGATTTGTGTTACTGGCAGGCATCTGCTAAATAATCACAAAGTAGTCAACAAGCTCTGTGACAGGTACACTCTTTTTCTAACAGTAAACAAACAAGCTGTAAAAGCAGCCACTAAGCTTCATATGAATCTGTATGAGAGCCACAGCTCTCCCACTGACAGCCAGTAAATAACCATCCAGTAAAACACACACACTGCGAAAACCAGTTTGACATCTCAGGCACTCTCAGCGTGAGAGAGAGAGAGAGAGAGAAAAAAATCACATGAATTTAAATGAAAGCCTTTAAAAATTTTAATGATAGAAAAACAGTGTGAGTTTATTTGATGTAGAGGAATGTTAAGGTAACATCTTGACCTGGATCGCTGCACATCACGGAGTGAAACACCTGTCTGGGAAGCAGAAACCCACAAAGCAAAATGAGAGTTTTTTTCTGTGCTTGAAGTAACATTTACCTTGGCAGTGAATGAGACAAAGCAGCAGCGTGTGATTAAAGCCAATGTTTTTATTCAAGGCTTTTACAGGAAGCTAATTAGCAGAGGTATGCAGTCGTGTGCCAAGCTAATAGGGGGAAACTGCCATTCCTGCAGGGAAGCAGCGGCCTCAGAAAGCTACAGAATATGTATTTACATTCACAGCCTCCTCCGTGTGAGCCACGAGATGTTTAATTCAAACTATTCACTACATGTATTTATTTTTTTTTTTCAATTTTCAAACTGAGTTTTCAAACTGGACTGCAAGAGTCAATTTGAGAAAATGTGCTCATGTTGTTTTTCCTGTTGTAACTGGACAACTGTAGTCACTTTTACTATAATCAAAAATAATAAATAAATGGAGATCCGCTCTGCTCTGATTTGTTTTTCAGATGAACCACTGGATCACTAATAAGAAGACTTCAGCTGATTACATCACAATGACTTGTGGAAAAAAAAAGGATTGACTGAGTGATTCATGATTGAAAATTACCATTTTTGAACTGAAGTCAAAGCCAGCATCTAGTGGTCGTCTGTGGTATTGCACCTTCTTGCACTGCTGCATTGGCCTGATTTCTGAGACCTGGTTGCTTGACCAGTTTCTATACATAGTTGATGGTTCACTGACAAAACCGCAAAAATGTGACCAAAAAAACCCACTTCACCTGATTTTAGTTGCTGATGTGTGCACAGCTGACCCTGTCAAAACTTTCACTCACCGCCACGTGTAGTACCTTTACTTCTAACTGCTGCCATGTGATTGGTCATAAGCCACTATTGGTTTCTTTCTAGGTCTGTGTCATTTCTAGTATATTTTCCTTGTGTTCTTCATCAGCTGCAGCTCACAGGAGTTTCAGTGTGTCCACTAAGGGTTGACCTGAATCCAAGAGCCTTGCTGAGCATAGACCTGATGACTGGTACCGGGGGTAAACAGCTCGTCTGGCCCTCTAAAAGTTACTGTCTGTTTGTTTAATGCATACAAAAATAAATACGCATAATGTGAGCATAAAATTGGCCTATGTGTTGTTTGTGAAAACCCCATATAAAATATTAATTATTAAGCTTTATTATTCAATATGATGTTAGTAAGTGGATTTTACTAATTGTCTCCTAAGCTTGAAGCAAAATGACATAACTGAAGATACTGAACAAACTGAAAGAGCTCCAGTTAAAAGCTTCTGTTGTAGTCGTTGCACTGTGTGTGGCCGAACCTATGCTATATTTAGGAAACCATCATCTGTAAAGGTAGGGTCATAGACGCCTTGTGAACCCCAGAATTCACAGGGTTATTGAGCATCAGGCATCTTTAGATTTAACAAGTAGATTTTGTTTAGTGGTGATGAAGTCATGATGATGAGACTGGTTTTATCCAAGCATTGTGGTTCAATGTGAGAACCAAGCGGAGCACTAAGCGTGACGTCCAACATCAGAAAGCCCCTCGACCTCCAGCGGAGAGGTCACGGAGACAACAGTAGCTGTGCTGGACCCACATGTAGCAGTGTTTACGTAGACACCACCTGACTTCCGTGTCCATGTGTGTGGCAGTAAATCTACAGCTGAGGTGAGTTTCTGTTGTTTGTTGAAAGAGTAACAGCCCAAAATTCTCATCAGTGTCTGTAGTCTAAACACTTTCCAGCACACAGGATTTAAATAGGCAGTTTCCACTCTCTCTCATTATATCTGTACAAATGTTCCCAGGCACTGAGTCTATTACGAGTTTCCACCTGTGAGCCTCTTTTACAGCCAGTTAAAAAAAAAAAAAAAAAGCTTTGTCCAAAGAAGATCAAAGTGATATATCCTCCCTCTCCCCTCTCCCCAGCTAAATGATTTATGAGAAAATTTTACCAAAAAATGCGATCCTCCTTTCAACTATGAGCCTCTGGCATCAAACTGTCAATATATTATACCTCAGCCCATTAACCCAAGTAATCCTAAACCCAAGTATTTCGTGCCGGCTGTGCCTGAAAAAGATTGAATCTCATGCATGTTTCCAAGCTGAACATTTTCCACCACTCTGGGCTTTAAATAGACTCTGTTTCCATCTTGACAGTTCATCTGCCCACCAACCCCATTGTTAAATCTCAACAAATCATCTCAGGCTCCAGATCCATTATTAGTTTCCACTGCTTGTCTCTTCATAGACAGTCTTCAAAAAAGTTCCCATCAGTTTCCAACCCTTTCATCTGTCAGTAATTGACCCGTCCGTTCACCATTGTTAAATGTCAATAGATCGCCATCCAATACATTCAACATTTTTCCTCCTGAGTGTTTTCGCAGACAAGGCTTCAAACTCTGAAAGGAAAGCAGCAATTTACTTTTCCAAAACGTCCTCATTACCCTGCTTGTTTTCTTGATGAATCACACGTATCACAGATGACACAGGAATGTTATGTTCTTGTTCCACTGTTTTGACAGGGTTGTTCTCTTGTTCTGCATTCCTGATGACTGGCTACGTGTGGCGTTCATACAAAAAAAGAAGGACAATTAAAATCCTAATAAATTACAACATTGCCGAGGTTTTTCCTCCTGTTTGACACCATGTTGTTTTCAACTTTTCCGCTCTTACCATCTCTCAGCAGGCAGCCAAGGAGTTCAAAAGAAGCAGAAATATGCAGGCAGGAAAATCATTTTGAGATCTTGGTTTCGTGTTCAGTTTACACAGTGGTATATAGATGGTTTGTTTGAAGGCTGAAGCCATGGAACATTCCTCAAATAGCCTGCCAGCTACCGCTAATGGTATTCAGTTTAATAGACAGCTGAGTGCAGGTAACACAAGTGAAGCATCAAATGTGGGCCCAGTTTGGCAAAAACACACTGGGTTTGCATACATATACATGAACATAGAGTATATGTACATATGTATACATACACATATTCATATAAGTTTTAAAGGAACTTTGCAGAACTGTGATATTAGACTGAATTATTTTTAAATAGCTGTACCTAATAAACTGGCAACAGAGTGCACACAAATAAAACCTGCTAAGTACTTTTGCATGGGTTGGATAAATGCACTTTTTTCAAGCGGGTATGAAAAGGAAAGAGGGCAAATTAAAGATGGATATTTTAGAAGCTCAGTGTACCGTGTTACTAAAAATGAGAAATTAAACTAAACCAAAAAACCTGCAACCTCAGAACATACTGTTCAGTTCTGCTTTAATTTTACTGTTTATCTTCCTGTTTAGCTCTGAAGGTGCTGGGAAGGTATGACTACTCCTGTGCTGAATACGGCCAGTGTGTGTGTGTGTGTGTGTGTGTGTGTGTGTGTGGAAACCATGGAAACGCTGAGAAGATGCCACACAGGACACAGATGCCTGCTCTGTGACGTCACCCCTGAGTTATGACATCATCGCCCATGGTGTGATGGAAAACACACACATGAGGTGTTTAAGCAAACTCTGAATAATTTCCACTTTCCGTGCCCGGGGGAGCGACTGAATGAGCAAAGTGTTGTTACCAGAACGTGACGTGGGCCTATAAAACTGCAGCCTGGTCAGACGCCGTGTCCGTCATCTCGACACATCATAAAGCTGGAAACCTCCCAGCTGACATGGTTATGTGGCCTTGTGATGTCACAGAAACTATAAAAGGCGCGCCAACGTAACAAGGCTATACCCGGCAGGCACCGACTTACGTAAATCTGGACAGGGATACGAGCCAGGCCTTGACTTGGAATTACTATGCAAGTCACATGACCCCAGAAGTCGGTATGGGTAAGAGCTAAAAGAGGAACATCGCTCTGTCAGTGTATTCTCTTGGTGAAGCCGGAGGTGCTGAGGGTCATTTTAATGAGCTGATGCTGCCATTGCTCAGTACATACTGTACACACAAGCCCTGGTGACACAATGCATGCACGACTGTTCCCTGACTGTTACAGCTGAATAATTCACACATTTTTTCCCCCTACATTTACACTTTTAAATTATTTGTTTTGATTAATGATATTTCAAGTACTTATAGTAATAAAAGAGTAACTTCTGAGTTGTGGTGGAACATAATCCAGGGTGTAATTATTAAAGAGTAACCCCTTTAAAATGTAAATATTTAATAGTTTTAAATTATTAATATACGATCGCAAAAGAACTTCAGCATGAAATTATTGGATCATAATAACAATCCCACAGAGAAGTATGACTCCACTCAGCAGCTTCTTTTCTCATTTCTTACTTCAGCTCATTGTTTTGTTTTTCTAGCCATTAACTTGATTGTCCTGTTTGAAAAAGCAGGTAAAAGCTAGACGAACTACACGCTGGCTTAATGTACCCTATGTGTTGTTTATCCCATCATTTCATGGTTTTTACATCAAATTTAGTTGTTTGTTTGTTCACATTTGGTTCCATATGTGCAGTATCTTGTTGTTTGTAACCAGCATTTTGTTGTTTTTCCACCAAATGCTTTGTTGTTTTTACATCCATTTTGCTGCGTTAGATGAACCCAGTAGTAGTTAGTCCACTCTTATCCAGTTTTGCATTGAAACCACCCAGCAGTGTGTATGCAAAGATGGTGTTTCTCTAAAGCAACACACAACTCAAAGAGAAAGTATCTGTTACATGTGTGAAACTGTTCTGTTGCAATTTCATCTTATCTATTTTATTAAGTCTTCAGTGACACTGTTGTAATTATCTCCACCTAGAAGGTTATGATGTTGCTTGTATTTGTTTGTTTGTTTGTAACATTATTGAAAAACTCCCAGACAACTCTTGATCATTTTTCTCGAGAGAGGGTTTTACACAAGGAACAAATCATAAAATTTTGGGCAAGATTAGCTGATCTACAGACCCCTAAAGTCCCAAAAGGTGATTTTTTTTTTGTCTTGTGCACACACAAGACAAAAAAAATATCACCTCTTGGGACTTTAGGGGTCTGTACAGATGGGATCCTGTCTGAAAAAAATACAGAAATCCAAAATAATGTTGTATTACACCACAAGAGGGCAACAGTGTTCAGTCTATAACATCAGTACAGCTGCATTTTGCCTTAATGGAGGTTTGTCCCCTGAGTGCTTTCTAATGACAATACATAGAAATACACACATCAATGCCATCATGACTGTAGCAAGTATGTGGAGACTCTGCAGAGCAACAATATCCTTTCTAATATGTAAAAGATTTCACTTCAGACAGACACTTAGCTCACAGATAGGTTTTACCTCACTCATGCCAACAAGTACAAAGCTGCTGAACAGACTCCCCTCACATTGTATCACCACCACCACCACCACGGGTGCAGTACTGATTTTAACCCGCAGCAACTCTCTTAGACAAATATCTGAGTCTATACTTAGCCTTGACATATCTGAGCCTACCTCACACAGAGCCATATGTTTTCTTTGGCCACCACAGCCATCCCCTCCACACATGTAGATCTGCAAAAACAGTGAGTACGCAGCCAGCCAGCCAGCCAGCCAGCCTGCTGATACTCAGCACAGGAAACCATGAGACTCACATGCCAGGCTTACTTAACATTTCATCTGACAGCAACACAACCAGCATCATAACAACAGCGAGGGGAAAACGTCAGCTTCCTCACAATGAACACACATCAGTTTTTCATACCAATTAATCCTGATGAAATAATTACATTTAATGTCTTTCTTGTATTGAAGGGACTTTAGATTGTGTTAAATTATGTGGTTCTTTAAAACCATCCCTAATAAGTGTGTGTGTGATTGAGTATAAATTGACTTAATGAACAGCCTGACAGCAGATAGATTACTCTGCTTTTAAGATAACAATGTCAGCTATGTCTGAGAGTTGCTTTGCAGTGTGGCAGGAGTACGTTCCTCCATCAAGCTGCTTCCTTTAGATATCCTGGCACTGAAGTGCAGAGGATGTAATGACTGACAACACACACACACACACACACACACATGCACACACACTTTCCCTGCTCTGTTTTGACAGACACAGTACTGCACACAGACCACACTTTCACTCAAGGCTGCGGTCAGATGGTCTAGCAGGAGTCCCTACTGTACTGAGCCAGCATAGAGAGAGAACATATCCTTATTAGGAAAAGAGCAGCCGTCCTTATATGGAGAAGCTTCCTCTGTAGTAACGGCCCAGTCCTCTGGCTTCTCGCTCACATTCCTTCAGCTCCAGGTTTCTCTGGGAGTTTTTCATTTCCGATTCGCTGGCTGGAGAAGGAGCAGGGCCGCCTTTCATAAGAGTCTGGCCTGGTGTGTGATCCCCTTTTTCAAAAAAAAAAAAAAAATACACAAACCTCCGTCTAGCCTCTTTCCTGCAATCCTCCACTTTGGGGTTTGATGTAGTAAAATAAGCCTGGCCAGGGACAGGGCACACCTGGCCTTTCAAGTTTGTCATAGACTAAACCTCATTAGGCAGGTGAGAAGTCAGAGAGCATGTAGCCTTTGTTCTGGGTACATCTGACCCTGCAGCCCTTCATGGGCCCGGCTGCACTTTCACCCAATCATCATTTCTCCTGACTGAAACCCAGTGGAGTCAAAACTCTCCTGTCAAATGTGAAATAAAATCTCCAGTCTTTGTTTTCAACTGAATCCTCTGAAAAATGTTGGGGTTTTTTGGGAAGTAAGAAAAGCAGCTGAATGCTCAAACCAACAAACGTCCATGTCAGGAAGTGAGGCCATTAGTCTGATACCTGTCCTGCATACCATGGATGGGATACTTATCCAGCTCAGGTGCATGTACATAAAACTGATGTGGTGCTAATTGTATGTTAAATATTTACCTATTTATGTGATTTATGTAAAGTCTGGATAAAGTGGATAGTAACTGTCTCTTTCACAGTGTCCTTCATTAATCTCAAAACGTGAGACGGATGGTTTTAGTACCACAAGGTACTCCCACTTATTCTTAACTTGAATATTTTTAATTATTAAAACTTCAATGCTACATGTGAGTAGTACACTTTGTACTTTTTAAAAACTATACTCCATGTATCTGACAAATGTAAATACTGATTGTTATAAGGTTTGATTTAAAGTCATATGTGATGATTGTATAAAGACAAAGTATTTAAGATTAAACCAGTGTTTATTGCATGTGAGCTAAGTTCTATCAAGGAGGGATTTCAAGGAGACATGGCTTCATTTAAATGATACAAAACAGTAAAAATATCCATTTCACGAAAAATACAGAGACAAGAGAGAAAGTAAAAAATAACATAGATATTAATACTTGTGTATAAAAGCTTTGTTTCATCTTTTGTTCTACATTAATCATCTCACAATCCTTCAGATTACCCTTACCATACCCCTACAACTGTAAAATGCTGGCAATGTATTATATGCATTGACACACATCTGAAATAGTAATATATGTGCATGTGTCATAAAAGATCAGCTCTTTAACTACATATTTTATTTATTTTATGGACTAAAAAGGATTTTATAGACTCGCTTGTAATGTGGGAGTGATTTCAGCACATATTTTTATATGAGATAAAAAATAAAGAAAGACCAGAAAAGGATCAAAATAATCAGAACATTATGTGCAAAACACTCCATCCGTGTTAGAGAGATGATTGTGTGATCATATTGTGTTTTTTTAATTCTCCAACCTGCAGCTCAGCCTCTGATGTCAGTGCAGAAAAATGCCTCTGCAGTCTCAGACATAACCACACGAGCACAGAAGACAAAGTTACAAGACGTCGGCTGCCAAGTCTCTGTAGTGGAATGAACACCTTGATAGATACCCAGCTCAAGTTAATGACTCAAATGAATTTCCTTTTCCTAACCGCGCACTGTTAATTTACTAAAGTACAGGCTGTCCGTACGTCTTTGAAGCCAGAGCCGAGGAATGCTGTTGTGGGCTTAAAGTCTTAACCACCCGTTACACATCAATCACTTCATTTAATCGTTGTGTGTTTTTGCATTTTTATGAGCTCCTACCTGTTGTGTGTTAACTGTTCGGTGTGGCTTTGCTTTTGAACTATGCCGTCTTTTCCTTTTTTTTATTATTCCTTCTTCTTTTTTTAAAATTAATATTTATAGGTACCGGCTGTCTGTTTGTGAAGTCAGTCTTCAGGAATTCCCAGTGTGGGGTCCCAGGCCTCTAACCAGACTTAACCTCCCATTCCAGATGAAAGCCGCTCTGAGAGAGACAGTGTTGTTTGGCCGAGCAGCAGAGCCTTGCCTTCAGACAGCAGGAATGTGGGATGTCTGGAGTGGGGGTCAGGAAGCGAGGAAAGAATGCCAAGTATGTCCATGTTTGTCCAGGGCTGGCTCTCCATTCAGCCCCCAGTGACGTCCTGCGAGGGCCAGCGAGTATAAAGGGAGCTCGACTCTGCAGTCAGAACTCAGATCAACTCTTCTACTGAAGCTAAACTCTAGCTTTCACCAAGAAAGACCACAACAGACTGTGACCGGAGCAGCAGCTTGAAACTCCACAAGACAAACGAGACAAGACAAGAGATCGACTCGATCAGAAAAGTTTTTAAAGCTCAAACTCCGAGACTAAAGGAAGATTTTCCTCTGAGTTTTTCTGGAAGAATCTATTTTAAAAGCAAGAAAAGATGTCGTCTGGAATCAAGAAAATGATTTTGCTGCCTTTGCTGTGCATCACACTCTCTTACATGGTGAGTCCAATTTTTGTCTTCTTTAGGACTTAACATTTAGACAGACTTTACTTATATGAGCAGTGCTTTGACTTTTTAAACATTACATTTGCAGCTACATGAGTTTCATCCTTAAAAGACATTGTTTTGGATGTGTCCCCACTGCACCATGTGGACATCGTATTTACCCGAGCATGTGCTTGTGTGTGTGTCTCTGTCTTCAGGCTGCAGGTCAGGAGTGTAGCGGCCAGTGCTCGTGCCCCTCCACCCCCCCTCAGTGCCCCCCAGGAGTTAGCCTGGTACTGGATGGCTGTGGATGCTGCAGGGTGTGCGCCAAACAGATGGGGGAGCTGTGCACCGAGAAAGACGTCTGCGACCCGCACAAAAACCTCTACTGTGACTTCGGTGCCCCCATCAACAGACGCATAGGAGTGTGCACAGGTGAGCCGCTGATAGATGAACATCATCACTGACATCTGCCCTAAATGTCCTGTATGAACTGTATGATGACCTTTCCCTTACGATTTGTGCCCCCGCAGCTCGAGAGGGAGCTTCCTGTGTGTTGGACGGCATGGTGTACAAGAGCGGAGAGACTTTCCAGAGCAGCTGCAAGTACCAGTGTACCTGCATGGACGGAGCTGTTGGCTGCGTCCCCCTTTGCTCCATGAACATCCGGCTGCCCAGCCCAGACTGTCCCATGCCGAGACGGGTCAAGGTGCCGGGGAAGTGCTGCGAGGAGTGGGAGTGTGATTCCCCCTACGTAAACAGCTTCATGGGATCTGCTTTGGCTGGTAAGTGATCTTCCTCTGTGTCATGTGGTACTTCTTTCAGGATCATTACCCAGAAAAGAGCAGTGATCAGGATGGTGTTTCTAACCCAGTGTGTCCCCCTGTGTTTACAGCATACAGGGAGGAGGAGACCTATGGCCCAGATCCTTCTATGATGAGAGAGAACTGCCTGGTTCAGACTACTGAGTGGAGCGCCTGCTCTAAGACCTGCGGCCTTGGGATATCTACCAGGGTCACCAATGATAACCGTGACTGCCGACTAGAGAAACAGACCCGGCTGTGTATGGTACGGCCATGCGAGTCACAGCTGGAGCAAAGCATCAGGGTGAGTTCTTGTTAAACACCAGTGCTCTCGTGAACTCTGACGATATAATATCAGCGTTTGATTACTAAAGAAAGCCTGCTGATGTTTGTCTTTGTTTTCTCCCTGCAGAAAGGAAAAAAGTGCATCCGTACTCCCAGACTCTCCAAGCCCATGAAGTTTGAGATCTCCGGCTGCACCACCACCAAGTCCTACAGGCCGAAGTTCTGCGGCGTCTGCCTGGACGGCCGCTGCTGCACCCCCCACAGGACCACCACCCTGCCCATGGAGTTCAAATGTCCCGACGGACAAGTCATGAAGAAGCACATGATGTTCATCAAGTCCTGTGCCTGCCACCACAACTGCCCAGGGGAGAACGACATCTTCGAGTCCATGTATTACAAGAAGATGATGGGAGACATGGCGTGAGCTGCTGACGGACAATAAGAGCTTTTGACTTGAAAACAAAACAGAACTCCATCTCATTTTGCAGCTCAGTATATACATTGTTAATGTTTTATTTTCTCATTGTAAAAGTAGTACGGACACTTGTTACAGTGTCTGCGCGTTTTGTACGGCTGGCGCACATCAGCCACATAGACTCAGACAAAGGGTTGCTTTGCAACTCCAAGAGATTCCTGCACTATAACTTCCTTTGTTTTTGACAAACCTGCTGTCAGGTTTCCGCCCATTCCCCTAAAATCCTTTTTAACACACCCGTCCATTTTACTGTATGCTTTTGTAAACCTTATCTAAACCATGACCTCCTCTCTAAATGAGGTGTCTAATAAGTCCCCCACCCCACCCTCAGAGTCCAAGACCAGACCTGCAAACTCTAAGCAGCTGTAGAGGGAGCATGCAGACCACAGCAAGCCAGTGTTCCCCTGTCCAAACAGGTCTGAATGTGTCCTTGTGTGCATGTGTGTACATGTGTGTGTGTGTCTGTTAGCACAGGTCTGAATGTCAGCCTTGTCTGTGTGCACGCTGCCCACTCTGCTCACAGAGTGGAGGAAAGGTCAGAGTTTCCGCCCAACGTGTGGATGAGAAAGCAAGCAGCATGCTGAGTTTAGGGTTAGATATGGATCACAGTGGGCTTCGCCATGGCACTGAAAAAAGAAAAAAAAATGTTGTTGACTATTACTGATTCAGGTCAGAAGGAAGAATTCAAGCATCTATAGAAACAAAAAAATGTCTATTTTGTACAAAAATAGAAGAAAAGACTGGAAGAATTGTAATTTCATTCCTTTTTTGTGATGTGTTGTTGATGTGTAAATTGTGTATATATTTGTACAGTTTAAGTTAATTTAAAAAGCCAAATTTTGTTCTGTGCTTCAAAATGTATCAATAGTGTATTTTTTTGTCAACAGTATTTTTTACTATTTTATTGAGAAGTGTGACAAAAATGTTACATGTTTCACTTTGTAGCTGGAAATAAAATCTTATATTTTTTTATACAAACACAAGTTGTCTTGTTGCTCTGTCAGTTTTCACAAGTATAGTAACTGAGATTGAGTTAGCCACTTACATTCATCTCTATTAGCGATTACATCTATTAGCTGACATTTGGAAGCATATTTACCTTTTGACATCTCAAAGGGTCATTTCAAAGTAAAATAAAAAAGAGAGATAAATGAGATTTTTTATGTTTATCAAACTAAAATAATAAGTCCACACGTATCCATAATTTGCAGGACTTATATGATTGTATGCTTAACACTACTGGCCACAGGAGTAACATACAGTACAGTTACAGTACATCACTTACATGATGATGATGATCTCTTTAATCTCCTCTACTTTGTCTTCAGGGTTTATGTAACATAACTCACTTCACTGAGGATATCTGAAGTTTAATACTATATTATTTGTTGTACAGTGTTCTTGCATGTGTTTTGTCATGTATTCAAAAAGCTGGAAAATAAATAAATGGAGAAATAAGTCCCATTATGACTATTTCAGATCTCCCTCTTTGACAGTACTCACCTTTGGAGGAGAGGTCTGAGACAGTCTAATGTCGCCATCTGGTGCCTGTTTGTTTCCATTTCACCAGATGGATATTTTGTAAAAATCTACTGAAGTCCGTTCTTGTCTTCTTCAGGTCCAAAACACAAAATATCTCTTCATGATGTTCACACTAACTGGAGGTAGTGATATACACAACCCTAAAAGCATCAGTCTGATCCACAGCTGGTTGAAGCACACAAGGTTTTGCTGTAACACTCCTATATAAAATATTCAGGAAGCATTGCAACGGTGATGACTCATGTGGAGGTGTCAGACTATAAAATATCTGAATCAGATTTTTTTGTGATGACTCTGCTGAATGTTCTGCTTATAATTATTATGCCACACAAAAACACCTCTAAACAATCACATGCATAGGTTGACAGCTTGTAATATTGAGAGGCCATGGGACAACTTTCAGGCATGTTTGACCATTTTTGAAAAAGTTTTTGTTCGGTAGTCCTAAATAATGCCACTACTGGGCTGCCATGATGATGACATCACATGGGTTCAATGCTGAACCTCCACCAGTGTTGCTCAGGTAATGTAACAATCCTGTGCGGCGTAACTCACCAGGTTAAACAGAGCCCATATGATGTCAGAGCATTTAAACCAATCAAAAAAAACCAAAAACAAAAAAAACACTCCCTCGTACTACAGAGCCCCTAAAGGGACAGGAAGAAAAAAAAAATTGAATGGAGAAAAAAAAAGGTGCTGGTATCTATAAGATGCGCACGTGAAACTATCTTGTGCACAAATGCTAACTCGTGCGCACGAGATACAAGCGGAAATGCTAACTCGTGCGCATGACATAAGTATCTGGTGCGCAAGAGATAGCATAGAAATGCTAACTCGAGATAGTTATCTAGTGCGCACCAGATAACTATCTCGTGCACACAAGTTAGCATTTTCGCTTGTATCTCGTGCGCACAAGTTAGCATTTCCGGTATACAAAAGACTGAATATCCCGGTCCACCTTAAAGTGGCATAACAACTGTGGATGGCGGTGTTCAGTAATTTTCAAGCTAATTCATGAACTGAAGATTTAAATAAATTATCCATACTCTTCTGTATACTGGAAATGCTATCTCGCGCACACTAGATACCGGCACTTTTTTTTCCCTTCTTAATTAATTTTTTTTTCTTCATGTCCCTTTAGGGGCTCCATATTTTTCTTATTGGTTGAAATATTTTAAATGACAGTCTCCATTTAATCATCAATGATGGAGGAATTCTGACCTTGGGAGATATAGGTCCATATCTTAGTTTTTTTTTTTAACTCTTTATTTTCAAACATTCCCATGAATCATTAGTTTAGGGCACAATCCATCTTCTGAACTGTTTTGACCATGGATTCTCTATTCCTTTAATCTCTACTAATTTTTTAACAATGTTTATCTTATTATGCAGCCTGAATTCCTCCTAGCATTCAGGCTTTAAAAGACTGTATCTGTATTTGTTTTAGCCTGATTTGTATATGCACATGAAGACATTAATTTTTAACCAGTTTCCAGCTGTGTTCCCAGTCAGTGAACACAACCTTTGTATCTCACTCTCTTCCTCTGCCCACACTCTGTTTTCGTCTCCCTTCGATCCATTTCCCCCCCTAGAGAGCTCTCTACACATTTCTGTCCAAACACAGGAATAATATTAAAAAAAAAAAACTGTTAACACTACACTGGATCTTTCATCTTAATAGTAACAACCAGAGAATTTTAATGTTGATGCCAAAACCAGGAGATAAAATTTGAATATACTGTGCCAGTCAACAGCCTGCGTGCCGTGCTGATGATTCATGCTGTCGGCTCCGTCACCCACAAACACAAAGAAGTGCAAACTGTATCTACATGCATTAAAGTATCTTTGCAGTGAGATCCACCATGGACTGTCTAAGTAAAGGTACTTTTATAAATATAAATATACAGGGTTTGACTGTGTTAAACATTTATTCTACTCTAATAGCTTCCCTCATATTTCATTAGATGCTTTAGGATGAAAGCCACGCATTAAAATTCCTGCACACTTGTAAATTTGTTAAAGTTTATTACATTTGCTCTATTATGCAAATATTTATTTGATTGTAGAAGCATTAAAATGATTTAACAAAACAGAGATTTCCAGATAAACTATTCAGTTATTATTTTTTTATTCTTACATAACTTCAGTACAATTTTAGATTACAACCCAACACTCTTCTAAAAATGTTTCACTTATTGCCTTGGCTTGATTAGAGTCAACTGTATCTATCACAATAGGTATCTATTACATCTATGTCGTCTTTTTCTTAAACTTCGTAAGTGAGTGAGCATCCCAGAAAGAGCTTTGTACATGTATACATGCCGTTACTGTACAACCTCAGCTTGTTGGCGTGTGTGTGTGTGTGTGTGTGTGTGTGTGTGTGTGTGTGCCCGGATTAGCCTCAACCTCTCACATGAATCGATGTGTATTATTGAACTAATCTGGGAAGCAGACGAGATGATTGTCAGAGAAAATGAAGGAAACCGCGCCGTCGTCGTCCTTCGGTGACAGAAATATTTCTTCCAGAATCTGTCAGTGTGTTCAGTGTTATTTGCATGTGTGAATTTGTATGTGGTTAGTATGCACGTCTAGCTGCAATGTGCATCTACCGTATGCTACTCTACGCGAGGGACAGAATGTCACGAGGGAGGCTGCACGGCGGTGTGGCACCCTCATGGAAAATAGCGAAAGATAAAACCTTGTCACACATTCACACGCTTTATCTGTGGAAAACCAGGCAGCTGGTAAAGTGGAGGAGGACGAGGAGGCAGAGGAGGTTGCAGTGTCAAACTCTCTCTCTCTCTTTCCCTCTCTCTCTCTCTCAGCCTCGCCGCAGCTCATGGAGTTTCTGGGCAACGTTTTCAAGCTCTGACTCGATGGCTGCCAAGCTTTCAATCTCAGGCTCCTGCAGGTTATAATGAGAGGACAGCATGTGAGGGAAAAGACACCGGCGGTGCAAACAAGCCTATGTAATGTACAGCTCCTGTGCCTCCCTGTCCTATCGTTTAACAAATACACACCACATTTTCAACAATTGTGCAACAATATCGGTCATCGGGGTTGTCACCGTGCAAATAGCTCTGTTTGAACATGCTGCCAATGAACAGCTGGAACACTTTGTGTCTGTACAGGAGTCAAGCTGTGGGAAGATTTGTATATATTTCATTTCTTTAATGCAGTAAAACAGAGAAACCTCACACAGTTATTGGCCTTGAGCTACAAGACAATGAATAAAAGTTGCCTTGTAGAAACATAGAGTCATAATCTAACTCGCTGAGTGTTAGATAAGAAGTGGATATAACTCAAATTATAAGGCTAGCAACAGTAGACAGCTTGTTTAACAAAACATAAAGAGAAAAGGCCACTTGGTTTGGTTGGATATTTCTACTAACAGCTCAA
The DNA here is from genome assembly GCA_900323345.1 of Pseudochromis fuscus. Taxonomy (NCBI): domain Eukaryota; kingdom Metazoa; phylum Chordata; class Actinopteri; family Pseudochromidae; genus Pseudochromis; species Pseudochromis fuscus. Next base: position 52,823 of record OOFC01047406.1, read on the forward strand.
AAGCTCTTCATTTAGTATTTCAGATATTTTTTGTTTAGTACCCACATACAAACTAGGAAATTCTGGGTTGTTTTAACCCAGAAATGGATCAATATTCAACTAACTATATACATTTTATTGTTTTTAATATCATTTTATTGGTTTTACTCAACATTTTCCACCATTATGTTGTTTTTCACCTTGTATTTTATAGTTTTTACACTTGTCTCACTGGGTTAAATTAACCCAGCAGGTAGTTAGTCTAATATTTATCCAGTTTTGGGTAAAAACAACTTTTTAGGGTTTCAAACTAATATATGAAATAGGAATATTGAGCTTTTAAGGTGATACTAGGTCAGGGGTGGGCAATCCTAGTCCTCGAGGGCTGCTATTTTGCATGTTTTAGATGTGTCCAACACACCTGATTCAAATGACCAGGATCATCTGCAGAGCTTGATGATGAGCTGATCAATTGAACCAGGTGTGTTGGAAGAGGGACACATCCAAAACATGCAGGATAGCGGCCCTCCAGGACCAGGATTGCAGACCCCTGTGCTAGGTGGTCTTCGCTGCTTCCTCCTGTTTCCAGTCTTTATGCTAAGCTAAGCTAACTGGCTGTAGCTTCATACTTAGAGAACCAGTATAAAGGTGGTATCAACCCTGTTACTGAACTGTCGGGCAAAAAGTGTTTTCTCCAACATGTCAATCAACAGTTCAAAGCAGTGGAAAGCGTACCTCTGATTTTCTACTGGCGCTCCCCTCCTCCTCCAGCCCTCTTCGCTCCTCTGGTGTCCTGTGAGCGATCATCTGCAGCTCCTTCTCCTCTGGACTCCTCTGAGCGTCTTTTTTCTCCTCCACCTCTTCCTCCTCCTCCCCATCCTCTACAACCTCTTTTGAATGATGAGGCACTTCTTGTGGATCGTTGAGCTGCTGCCCCTCCTTGCCGATGGCTTTCTTCTTCAGTGGCTTGGCCCTCTTGGTCCACTGCTTCAGGCTCTCCCTGCTCCCTCTCTTCACCTCCTCCTCTACGTCCTTATGTTTGTGTGAGAAGAGTGCAGATCGCTTGTCTTTCTCCTCCTCCTCTTTATCATCAGACTTCTTCTCCTTTGATTTGTTTCTGCGTGCATCTCTCTTTTCATCAGACCGATCACCTGGGAAAGAAGGAGGTATATTTTTATTATTCTCCTACTGAAACACCTCATCCAGACCAGCGGCAGAGCAGTCTCCACCATCAGCAAGAATCCACTTCTTGTAATGAAATATTTCTTGCCAGCTGGCAGCATCACCCCTTTGTGCTGCTAGCTGTGCTTTATGGGAATTAACAGCATGGCTGGAGCGATCAGATGACTTGGCTGAAGCTCCCTTTTCTACAATAGGTATTTCATTGTACTCAGAAAAAAAAATCTCCTTTAATCCCCTGAGGGTAGATAAAGATACATCCTGATTGCAGATTTGATCTAAGGTGGATTTTGTGCTATGATTATAGAGAATGATTCCAGCTGTAACCACGCACAGCAGCTCATTTGAATTTAGGGACATGGAGCTACTTAAATCATTTCTGCTGATGTGCTGTCAGGATGCCAGACATATTGGCCTGTCTCCCCTGTGAGGAGGGAGGCTGGGATTCATCATGTAGATGGAAGCACTTCTATCAATCAGCCAGTCCTGAGGTAGCAGGCGGTTTCATTTACAAGACAGTGTTTTTCCCCTGTCTCTTGTGATTCACCTATCTACCCTTTACATCCTTTAATTTGCTAAGATGCTTTATGTTTTTCTGATTAAAATAAATCTAACTTGACTGGCCCTTAAAATGTCAGGCTCTAAATCTGACTGTGTTCTGTCATCTTATTAGTGTCCTAACTATTTTTTCCTTTTGGTAATTTTAGCATCTAACAGATGAATCACAAACACAGGACAGAAATATCTGCTTGCCTTTCTTTTCCTTTGTCACATGTTCCTGTTCTGAATTCTCCTCTGAGTTTATTCGCTTCTTCTCGTGTTGTTCTTCCTCTTCCCTTTTTTCCCCCTCGTCCTCGCTCCATCCATCCACAGACTCTGAGATGTGACTTCCTGGACTCTCGTCATTTTCCCTTCTCACTTCTTCAGCCTCATTGTCCTCCTGTGACTCTCCGTCTTCGATGCTCTCATCCTTTTCTGTCCTTTTCTCCTGGGACAGGATGGATCTTTCACCGGGGCCTCCTAAAGCCTCCAACATGGATCGATCTGAAAACAGGGAGGAGCAGGAATTTAATTTAGTAGAAGAAATTGATTTTCCCGCTGTAGTTAAAAGACGATGCTTTTACAAAAGCGCCATAGTTAGTTACTGGGCTCAGTCTGCGCTGCACCTGTCAAATTGTGCATTTTTGATTGATGGAGGAGGGTTTTCATGTCAGTCCACATTTTTCTGCTTGCTACTTTAAAAATCGCTATTACTGTGCTTGTTTTTTTCTTGCCACTTGCCAACTGTGTGATTTTTACAGTGGGCCACTGATTTAAAAAAATATATATATATATCCAGGTGAGCTGTCAGATGGAAGGACTTCATCCATGTCCTGAATCTGTCCACGGAGAGCATCAGCAGACCTGAAAAGTCACCTCAGCACTTTTTTCCCCATTTGTCAGCCCTGCTTTACTGAAAAAATAAAACAGGAAATAATGGATGCAATACATCATTTTGACAGTTGGGGCTTTTTACCATGCTGATTAGATATTCCTTGCTGAACTATGATAAGAAACCAACAGCACAGCAATGCCAAACCCTTTTGTTTCTGGACAGTTTCCCATGACTCTAGTGAAGGTGCTCACCAGCGACGTCCTCCTCTGTTGTAGTCTGATGAGTGGATGTCGTCGGGGTAGATGTGTCGATGACTCTCTGCAGCAGAGCTCTCTCTCGACCACCTGAAATAAAAAACTTGCTCTTCAAGCTGACTGTTCACGTCTCCATCTTTCTCACTCAAACAAACATTATCTCTGACTAATCCGTGACTCACCTTCGACAGCGATCTCCTGCAGCTCCCTCAGAAAGTTATGATGACGAAGGATAGTAACGAGCCTGTCATCTGCACATACGTACAAACACACAAAGATAAAAGTGAGCCTTCAGGGGGAAAAAAAACACAGGTATACAGAAAGAGTTCAGGGATTTGCTTACGTAGGTTGATCAGAGTTAATTGCCCTGAAATTTACTGCTTTCAAAGCAAGAGCACAATTAATCATTTGGCTCACAGAGACTCCCCCCGGTGAATTACAGCAGCAGTGAGCACTGGACTTTCTGCTGACCCACAAACAGCTCTGCATACTGTATGCAGCAGCAGCAGCAGCTTTAGACAGCTACTGTACTGTACTGTGCTCTCGGATCAGTTTTGGTGGATCTTTCTTTTCTTTTTACTCCCCCTCCTCCTCCCTCTCTCCTCTCCTCTCCTCTCCTCTCCTCTCCTCTTCATCCCTCTGGTGGTGTACAGTTTCCCTCTCTCTCACAGCTCAGTAACAAACGCTGGATGAGTAATGCTCTGATGGATTTTTTTTTTTACAACAAGGACAGAATCAAGGTAACACACTGCCTATGTAACTGAATAGTCTTCCCTGAGTGCTAGTGACCCTGCTGGATATAACACTGCAGCAGGGTTTTACCCAGCAGTCACTGCATCAATCCATTAACCTTATGATGAGGGCATCACGCACTCGTGTCGAAACTCCAGGGTGTGTAGAGATTTATTTATTTATTTATTTTAGCATGGTTCCAGTGAGAGCTGATGGGTTTCAGTGCTGGTTTCAATACGACAGGGATGAGGTTGATAATGATAATGAATGTCATCACTATAGAGCTACACATGAACACATGTCCTGTGCTACATGCTAACTCCACCCAGATCTTTGCAAGTTGGAAAATGTTGGAAGTAACTGCATATTATATACATTTTATTTTATTTTATTTGTATAGGGCCATATTATAGCAGATGTCACCTCAGGACACTTTACATAATGAAGTCAAGACCTTACAGTATTGTAACTATAGGAATTCAGCATTTTCCCAGTGAGGATCAGTTAAAGAAAATGAGGAGGAAAAGATCCTATTGGCTGATTATACCCTCTGACTTATTGGACTCTATAACTGCAGTTTATTAATTAGCAGTGTCTTCTTTTACAAATATGAAGCAAACTCCTTCTATTTCAGTTAGGGACATTAAAAAAAGTCAATCAAATCAAATCAGCAGTTTTCACAAACAACAACGGAAAAACTATGTCAGTATGCTTCCCCAGTGCTTGTTGTGGGCATAAGTAAATAGATTCAGTTCAACGACTAAGGGACATTGTATTGAACAGGTTCCTGGAATCTATTTTATAATATGTGTTGGAGTCAAATATATAAAAAAAAGCTTTGAAAATAGTGAGCAGGATTGCAAAGGATTTACCATTTTATGCGTATGATCCCACTTCCATCCTCCTGAGAAACTTAGTATATAATCATAAATAATTTTGAATCATTTTATAAAATTTGTTTTTAAACTCATCCCTAAAAACCTAAACACTCAGGTTTTAAGACACAGTGGTACCAATGATTTTGCATTTTCTGCTGTTTTTGTGAAGCAGCTCTGGCCATAAATACTGTTGTTCAATGCCACTTGTCCCTATAGAAAAACAGACAAGAAGAATATGAATGAAGATGTTTTATTATTAGCTTACCTGTCTTCAAAGTGACCAAACAGTCCTGACTGACAGTCACTAGGTGCGGCCTTGAAAGCACCTCTGCCAACACCTCCACCACACATTTCATCACCTGTACACACAGACGACACAGAATCAAGCTCAAACTAAGCGAAACTGAGCTCAAATATTTTACAGAGCTGTAAGCAAGAGGTGTTACTTTAAACAATGATGCTGTTACCTTCAGGATTAATAAATAATGTAACAGGATTGTTTTTTTTTTTTGTCAATTCGAATTCTCCTGCTGCTCTTTGATTGCAGCTTATGTGCTCACTTGCCCAGTAATTCAAAGATGTGAAACTCTTTAGAGGAGAGATCAAAATCACTCCAACCCCCAGAGTGCCTCCGATGTCAAGCCAATCCCATATGCCTGATGCTTTTTCACTCATTTCTCCTCTGCCTCCGCCTGCCAGACCTTTGAATCACTCGTCCCAATTTCACAACTCTTATCCTTCTTTCTCAAACCGTCAGCATCTCCTGACGTGTCTTCTCGCCAAAGCCTGTTTTAGAAACCACTCTCTCTTACTCTCTATTGCAGAATGAAGTCTAATAAATGGAGGGTCAGGGCATCAATTGATTTTTTTTTTTTTTTTTAACTGAGATTGCCCCCAGTGGAGAAGCTGCTTAAATGAGTCAAACTGCTTGGATTAAGTATTTCTGATCAGTGCAGCAAGAAACAAGACAAGACAGACTGGTAGGTTTAAATACTCCAGTGATAGGTTACCTAAGATCAATATGAATTAATAGTATTGGGAACAATAAGAAAGCCGTTACCTTCACGTCTTCATTCTCCAGCTGACTTGGAGTCAGTGGCAATGACAGAACTGTAAAGAAAAGCAAGAGGGGAAAATAAAAACTTCATTTGTTTGCTTTTTAAAGACAATTTAACAATTTAACTATTGTCCCTCACTGTCCACTGTGAGTGTTTTAAAGATGCAGGTGAAGTCTTCCACTGCAATTAAAGATGTGTGTGTGTCTGTCACTGTCCTTGGTGCTGAACCCTGCCACTCACATCTCTTTAATGCAGATTTCTCTCAGCGGAACCCACTGTGACCGTGGCATCTGTGAACTTCTAACGAGGTCTGTGTGTGTTTTCTTACCGCAGTTGGACAGTATTGTCAGTAGGAACAGTCCTCTCCCGATCATGTTGTGGAGACGAGGCGCGTTAAGCTCTCCAGGAATCAGAAACAATAGCGAAGCTTATATCAGAAGGTTGGATTTCTCTTCCTCTGCAGAAGAACAGCTCGGTGGATTTCACGGACGCATTCTGAACAAAACTTAGCCGCCTTTCGGTATTTCTGGAGAGCTGAATTTTCTGCAGCGTCGGTGAACCGACAGCCTCCGTCCTCTCCGGTCTTTCCACCAACACCTCGCCGCATCAGCCCCCCCTCTTTATAGGACGATCTGGGGAGAGGAAATGACATCATCCTGGGACAGATCATCACCATTGTACCTGATCATACCTCAGTGGTTGTCAGGGCGGGTTTATAGTGCACCTCAGGTGTGGAGGTGGACTGGTTTCTATTCCTGAGTAAACCTGTCAGCATTTTATTTTCCTGATGTCTTCCTGCCTGACAAAGACCTGCAAAGCTTCATTGTGCAGTAACCTTGTTTAGTCATTAAAAATAAACATTAGATACAAAACTATATACTGCAGCATCACTGGGAAAATGTCTTTACATGTTAATGCAGATGGTACCTCCGTCAGTGCCAGGCTGTACATTGATTGTGTCTCTTGACTACCTGAACCTGTTGCTAGGTGACGATTTGTTGAAAATGGTTGCTGTCATTGTCATCCACTGTCCATCTTCATCATCTCGACAGGAGGCCACAACAGAACAGAAGCATGTAATGTACACATATGATCACTTTAATTAGGCTACTAAATACCGTATTTAACCATAGACAGTTTGGAGGTGGTAAAAATGAAACATTTTGTCACTTCATGTTGCCCAAAGGAGCTGATCCTCTGATTTTTTCATGCAGAGACACACCAATAAATACAGGGTTGTTATATTCAACTAACAACATGCTGGGTTTATTTAACCCACCTAGATGAGCTGTGTTTACCCAACATTTGGTAGGTTTCTCCATGATTTTGTCATTTGTATCCAACATTTTATAGTTTTTACCAATTTTTTATTGTTTTTATCCAACTTTTGATTGTATTTACCTCATATTTTGTTGGTTTCCTCACAATTTTCAAAATTTTACCCCACATTTTATTGCTCCTACCCAACCTTTTACTGCTTTTACTTGACATTTTATTATTTTTACCTACAATATTTTGTTTTTAGCCACCATTTAGAGGTTTTATGCCCATCTCACTGGGTTAAAGTAACTCAGCATGTAGTTGGTCCAGTATTTAGGGTAACATTCTGACTTTTCTTATTCTGTGAAGTATTTCATTTCAACATCTATTGGATGGACTGAAACAAACTTGAGTGCAGACTTTCTTGGTTTTATGAATCCATCTGGCTGATTTCTAGTACAGTCACGAGGCTGACCGTTGTTTGTGAAATATCCCAACAGCTTTTGGATGGATTGCTGACAAAAGTTACTTCTCACGTTCATGTTCCCCTCAGAATGAATTGTGATCATGTTGGTGAAACCCTGACTTTTCTACTGTTGCCTCTGTAGCACCACCACCACACTGTAATTATAATACACCCAATACTTACACGACAACTAATCCCCATCAGCCTCAGCTGTATTTTGTGTTTATTACTAATAGGATAAGATTGTTAAAATGGTGTCAACATTATATCTTGTTAACACCAGCACTACACCACTGTGTTGGAAGATCATTTTCAGAAACCAAATAAAAATTACACTTTAAAAAATCATGCAAACAGAAAAATATTTCATCATTCAACCAGTTGTTTTTTGTCCACACATTGATAACAACAAGTTAGCGTCAGTTCAAACACCACTGTTGACCACAGGGGTCTTGAGTCGCTGACACTGTCCACTCAGAGTTTGGAGGCTAAAAGGTTTGGGAACCTCTGGTTTAGCGCAGCTGACATTATCATTTAGCTCAAATCGCAGCCTCACAGTTTAACTACAAAGACTGAACACTCTCTTTATCACACTGGTGCTAAGCTGCAAACATCTACATGATCCACTGGTTTGTTTGTCTCATTTACAGCAACTCTACAAACTCTGGGGTGATTTACTGTACATCATTTTATTATTCTACATTACAAGTATCGTGTAGCCTTATTATAACCACATGCATACTGAAATTTTATTAACCATCCCTAAGATAAACAACAGTATCATTACATAAAGGTCTGCCTGTGAGGAACAGATGTATACACTGTGAACCATCCTAAAATTGTTTGCTCTCCTGTACCTTACAAGCGCTGCCTCCCAGGTGTACATGGACATATGAGGTCATTTTCTCTATTGTTACTGAAACATTCATTAAAACTAACAACAAAGAGGTCTCCAAGGCGGGGGATGGACTGTTTGCTGTTTCACATTTCGTCCTGCACCATCAATTCAGATCCCAAAGATCTCATTATGCTTTCAGAGAGACAATAAAGGCCAATCTGCGTCAGAGTCGGATCCATATTTGTCCCGCACAAACCGGCGTCAGCTTTGTTTAAACATGAAGAGGGTTTTCTTTGAATAGGGTCATTATGAAATCCGACAGCTACAAGGACTGATTGAAATTCATGCCGCTGAAACATCCAAGAGGGATGGAAGAAAATGGGGACACATGAAATATATATTCTAGATCCTGGAGTGAATGGTAAAATGCAGGCTGCATAACAAGTGACAAATAAAATCCTGTTTAGACTAAAGTTTCAGATGCTTTATCTTTGTGAAATGGGAATCTGTGCTATTCAGAGTCAGTGTCCGAGGATATGTTTGCTTTGACGTGAGTTTCAGAACAACATCCCATTATATTCTGTACTATTCAGTTCCACTCTGGTGAGCACATATGGATTTCTTTCTCCATTCAAGAGCTAAATTTCCATTTCTGAGTAAGTCCACGTAACCTGAGATGAGCTTAATATAGCTTCCACCTGCCTTTGTTATGATACTAATTAAACAGAGTCAACACATTCTGTACGCTCTGTTAAACCAGAAGGCACATCAATGGGAAAAGCAATCTCTGGATGATTATATACCATATAGCTGCTTACATTGAATGGCAATGTGATGTGGATAACGATGACTTAACTGCTCACCACCCAGTCGCATGTGCAGTGTTTATTGTTTTTGCTCCGTGTGCCGTGGTCTTGTGCTCAGTGCATGATGATGGATGTAGGTACTGGAGGATGGAGAAAGTGGGCCACCAGCAGCCTGCAGAGCTGAGGAAGAGACGTGTGACTAAACCATCTCTGGTTTGAAAAGTTAAAGCTGTCTGGGGAAATCTTGCGCTGGATCATTTGAATCACAAATTTCCATCGTCTTTGTACTTGGCCCAATCAAGGCCTCTCTACCAGCGTGACTCAGTTTGCAAACTGCATTTTGCCTGTAAACAAGAAGGTAAGCTAATATGTCAAAACTGTATCTGAACATCTGGGAGACGGATGATTACATCGAGGAGCAGAGAGATGGATCAAGTATCCAAGATAATGCATGTGATTTAACAGACACTTCACTTCTGGGCAAAGTCCAATTTGTTTAATATCTTATGTATGAATGTATAAATGTCACATGAAAAATTCAAAGTGGTTACCTCATGATTCACTAATTACAACATCTGCAATTTGTATGAAGTAACACAATATAGTTAAAGCTGCACAAGGCAAGACTTTGCATTAAAAATACATAAATGCTATTACTCTGGATCCCAAGTGTGGGAGAAACAGAGAAGATCCCATTTCCACAACAGTGGTCTAACTGGTTAATTATCTTAGTGGAGGAGTTATCAATTGAATCTCAAAAGAATAATATAAAAATTTCTACTAAAGAGCAGCAGTCATGTAGTCCACAGAAACAGCTGCTCACCAGTAAGTTCGCTGTCATATTATCCGTGGGGGAGTTTCACATCATAAAACTGCAGTTATTTCTTCAGTGCTGGTACTTGAGACCACAGACATTCAAAGTTGTAGAGAAAACTCCTCTCAGCCAACTGTGCCACCTGCCTCAGTAATAACCAGTACAGCAATGGTGAGGTTTTTATTAAAAATTAGAACGGCAAAGTGAAAACTACATAAATCCAAGTTGTTCTAAACCCATGAGGAGCAGGAGGAGCAGGAAGACGGCTGCCAGAGATGGAGCTTCAGACAGAAGTGGAGGCTGGCCTGACTTGGCTGCGTTCGGGCGGGTGAAGATATATGGGTGTTCCTACAGATGGGAGACAACAGCAGTGAGAAGCACATGAAGAACTAATGGCGCATTTACATTTACACACATCGCCCCATCTCGGTTTTGGTTTCCACTGGCAAAAAAGTACCTAGAACTTGATACCTGTACAACTTTTGGTACCTCCTCTCCTGCGGTTCCAAAAAAAGTACCCGGTCAGGTCGGAGCAGGTACTAAAATCTTATTGGTCGGAATCTTCACTTTAACGTTGCGTCATCACTGCAGCAAGTAATCTGTCCCTGCAAACACGCCATTTTTAAATCGTCGGCAAACCGTGCAGCCGTTCAAAACAACAAGAAGAGGAATGCCATCTGTCTTCTTGCTGTGAAAAACAGCCATAGACCGAGAGTCAAAAACAGCAGTTGTTCCTCTATTGCTTCTGTCCACACCTGTGTGTCGCACAGAAGATGACGTCACCAATGACGGGAAGCTACACGGAGGCGGGACTATCCTCAGCAATGTAATGAAACTGAGGCGGGGCGATCCGAGGCGATCCGAGGTGAAGCGAGGAGGTATTAGTGTAAATGCAACTTAAGATGTATTTGACGCCACAGTATTGCAGACCATCTTCTAGAGCAGGACACACAGTAGTTTTTACCTTGACTCACAAGTGTTTGCACAGTTCTTTGTTGCATCAGTAACACAATTCAGTATTTCTTTTTATATCACCCAGTATGCATTTGTTACCTTCACAAAGGGAGTTGTATTTTTCCCCATAAAATCCCTATCTCTTATAATTCTATCATTTATACTTATTATCTAATGAAGGGAGTGGTGACAGTGAACCACTAGGGGGTGACAAAAATACCACTACTGGATCTATGAGCCCCAGAGGAAGAAGAACAAGGAAGCGCTAGATACAAACTGAAAACTGAACTGAAGTTAAAGACCACCTATTGTGGTATTTTTCCAGCATTATATTTAAAGTCTTGGCCTCTTCTAGAGTAGCTTTGTAGAGTTCATATTTATCTTATAATGGCCATTTATACAGTCCATCATTTCATCCTCTGTCTGAAATGGACTGTGTGGACCCCCACTCTCTCTTTTCAAGAACCCACTTTATTCTGATTGGCTAACATCAGGGAGACTGACAGGAGGCGGAGCCCGACTCTCCAATAGGTAAACAAACATTGTTGACTGGAAATTCAAACTTTTCAAACCACATGCAGGATGTTAATGTCCACAATCTGAGAGAGTATGGTGCAGATCAGGTGGAGGTTTGTGCTGTCTTAGGGCTTGTTATCTTGTTATTATTTTGCATATTTAGCGTAATCAAGCAACTGTAAACAGAGACTATTTTGAGAAGCTAATCTGACATATCATCAAATCCTCTGCATCCATGAGGTATGTTAAATAAATTAGTCTCAGAGGTGCACCAGCAAAGTTTTTACAATAACCAGTGCTAACAACTGCATTTCTTTGAAAATGGTCATTTCCATATCTTGTTAAAAATGCCATTGGTTTTCCAGGCAGGTGTCTATTTTTACCCAATACTGCTTCCTGAATCCTTTCATGCTGCTCTGATGAAGCGACAGCAGTGACATACTGAGACCAGTCTTACCATGGGTGGACAGATGAGACCAATGGGGTCAGAAAAACTGCTCACAATCATCTTTCCTCCCTCCGGCTGGAACTGTGAGGAGGGCACAGTCACAAAGAGCCATTCATATGTTGCATCACTGATTGTTTTCTTTCTCAGGTGAAATCAGGCAAAGTGAATTGAATTTTTGCGTATGACTCAATCTGTCCTGCAGCCTCTAAAAGAAAATTTCTTTAGCTTCCAACTTTTCTTTACACAGTAGATTCTTTTGAACCTACTGCACCTTTAAATTCAATACAGTCAATGTAAGTCATTGTTTACCATGTTGTTCCACAATCCCTTGGCCAGCTCCTCGTGTCCCTTCATGGTGAAGTGGAAGCAATCGTGAGTGAAGAAGCTCATATCGATTTTCCCATTCTGCTCACAGAGACAAAAACATACACTGGATGAAGTGTGTTGCTGGAGAAACGTGACTTCTCGGCCTCTCAGCCTCGTGTTAACAAAGCCAAAAGCTGCAGCTGTCACACCAGGGATGCTAATGATTCAATCATCGCTGTGTAATGTTTCACACTGATTCATCTCCAGACAACACACTTATGCCACGGTGATAACGCTGTGGCCTTTGGAGTGAGATAGATTACCGAGAGGCGGGGAGGGTCGGCCTGTTTCAGAAAGGGCTGGAGAACGACGGCAAAGTCGTCCCTGAAGAAACGATCACTGTACAGAAGCTTTTCAAGTCTTTTCTGCAGATGAAAGTTGCATGAATTTATCTGAAATTTCATCAGCAATCAGCAAGTTATTTTTTGGACTTGCACTTGTTTGTATATTTTGAATTTTAACTAAAGATGTTTTGTTTTCCATCACAGACTCTATATAGAAATGGACAAAGCAACCCAGTCTCAATGAGGCCAATGGGGAAGTGGAAAAAGTGCAATACTCCCGACAGCCACTAGATGCTGGTTCCAACTGACTTCAATTAAAAAAAATGTCAATTTTCCCACAAGTCATTCTTCTTCTTATCAGTGATGTGGTCCATCTGAAAATCTTTTCATCATTCCTCTTCAAAAAGAGGGAGATTTACGGGTGTTATCTTGACTGATGGGTTTTGTCTCCAATGAAATCAGCTCTGAACTCGAGTCTCATACACAATGGACAGCGCCCTCAGGTTCAAGGGTCAAACCCACCACGTCAATCTGCCTTTCATTTCCAAATATGGTCAAATCTGTCTCAAATACCAAAGTCCTGACTTCAGAGTCCACATACCAACATGTTAGCTTCGTCCATGCTATATACAGTCTATGGTAATCATCTGGCACAGCAATTTAAAGAAGTTATAAATTAAATAGTATAAATTAAATACTCAATTTCATAACTTGAACATGAGTAATGGCACCTGGAACTCCAGATTGACCTCCACCAGCTCCCTCAGTTCAGGAGACCTGGGTACTGGTTCAATCAGGCACGAGCAGAACGACCTAAACCAGACGAAAAGAAAGAAAGAAGGTTTAGAGAAGCTGTAATTAAATGATGTTAAACTTTTCAAAGGTAATGAGCACAAAAAGGATCAGGACCTCATGTCAAGTTCACTTCCAGTGGTAAGTATTCATCTGCTGAAGGTAAAGCTGCTTTAAATGTTCTCCTCAGGCATGTTCAGAGACATAAAATACTCTGAATAGATAATAAGATAATTTAAGTCTGAGGTGGTTAATCTGCAGAAAAAGCTTCAAGGTAAAATTTCCTTCAGAATCTGTTATGAGTCAGATTTTTTCAAAAACCTAACTTATAGATATTGCTGTTCGTTAAAGTTCATTTTTGGTTTAATGTAACAACAACCGAGGTGTATTTTGGAGTAGAGGGGGACATAAAACAAAGAGTGTCTCACCGCTGGAGCAGACACCCAGGGGTGGGTTTCTGCACCTCCCTCAGAGTGTGCATGGGGAGGATCTGAACCACGTTGACGATCATACGGGGAACCTGGAGGACGGTATGGAGGATTCACCATCAGCACACTGAGGAACCAACCAATGCAAATATGTCTTGTTTCATTTTCTTTTACTGTACCTCGTTCATGAGCATTTCCAATGAGACGGTCATGTAGTGAATGAAGTTATCCACTGAAAAAAGAGCCTGGAAAAAGACATGAAGATTCATCAGATGCAGGGGTTAAAAAAAAAAACTTCTGTATTCAGTTGGAAAGAGACAGACCTTATCTTTGCAGTAATCACAGATGTCATTCATGCCCATGAGAATAGTCAAAAGCTTCCAGTCTTGTTCAAAGTTCAGACCCTAAAGAAAGCCACAAGAGAGGAATCAGAGTGTAGATAGTTACATTTCAGACTAAGCAAGGCATTACTGTACCTCATAAGCTCTCAGCGTGTCAATCAAGTGTCTCGTCTGGCTGGGGAGATTGCTAGAAAACAAAGCATAATATCTTCTCTAAATGTCAGCTCTAAATAAAAACACAAAGTCACAACTTGAGCATTTTTGTACGAGAGTGTTTTGTCAGTGGGAGTAGCCCGAAGCCAAAACAAAATATCAGACTAAAAGGTTACAAAACGCCTGCTGCAGCAAGCCAAGGTTTTCAGTACATTACATAACACTGAAATCATCCTTCTGGATTAAACACAATGATTATTCCACGCTTGACGTCTTACAAGGTGTTGTGTCCAGTCACGGCCAGGTTGAAGCCGGTTTCGCTGATGTGAGCCTGCATCCCGTGAACGGTCTTTCCAGGAGCAGCGCCGAGCAGGTTGGGGTTGAATAACTTGATGATATCTAAAAACACACAGTGAGAAATAAGTAAGAGGAGATCCACTGGATTTTTCATTCACCTTCTTTGTAACAATATTGTTGAAGAGGATCTGTGCACATTTACAGCTTTATGTTTAAAAACCTGGACTCCTCTAGAGTACTTGGAGAACAGGAGAGTACCTCTAGAGCAGGAGTGTCAAATCCAGGTCCTCGAGGGCCGCTATCCTGCAGGTTTTAGATGTGTCCCTCTTCCAACACACCTGATTCACATGACCAGCTCATCATCAAGCTCTGCAGAAGCCTGATAATGATCCTGATCATTTGAATCAGGTGCGTTGGACACATCTAAAACATGCAGGATAGCGGCTCTCGAGGACCAGGATTGGACACCCCTGCTCTAGAGCACAGGTGTCAAAGTCGTGCCATGGAGGCTGAGACCCTGCAGGTTTTCTTTCCAACCGGCTCCTGAAGCAGGTGATTTTAATGATCAGCACCTCCTTCAGTTTGAGGAAAGGAGCTAATCAGTGAGATCATCTGCTGGAGAGCCGGTTGGTAAGAGAACCTGCAGGGTCTCGGCCCTCCATGGCACAACTTTGACACCTGTGATCTAGAGCACAGATGGTAAAACTCACCCAAATTTGTGCATTAGTGTTGAATTTAATATCCATTTTACTGTTGTATGTCACGATAGATAGAGATAAATAGAGTTAGACGGAGATAGAGATA